>JAUELE010155037.1:0-13936 GCA_031471655.1 Diodora aspera
ACAAAGTTAGCGAAGTATATTTATTGTGCCAATTTAGAAAGAGAACACATATTAAGCTGTCTGTAAACAATTGTACGTTCATACTGTTCTTTTTTTCCATACGTATTGTAATCACTGTACCCTCTGTACTCGACTGTCATGAAACTTTTGTACAAAAGGCCTGTGGCCTATATGTACCGAAATAAAGATGATGATGACGGCGACGGCGACGATGATGATGACGATGCTCACGATGGCTATGACGATAATATTAATGGCGATGATTATCATGGTGAAGACGATGACGACGAAGATAATGACGATGAGAACGCTTGTCACTATGACAACGACGAACAATAACGATGAGGGTGACTACGACGATGGTGTTGACTTCAAAGCAGCCCGTGTAACTCACAATGATGATGATGGCGACGACGACGAGATGACGACGATGATTTAATGAATTGTGTATTGTTGTATTGTTGGAATAACAGGCCCGAATACAGCACACTCTCATCCCCCCCCCCCCACCGAAAATGGACGCTCATAAATGGGACTGAGATTGCATTGTTTGCCTGGTCTGATTTGTTGGTTTGTTTAAGTTTCCGGAAAGCATCTGCCTCAATTGCCCCCCGCCCCGGACCCGGGCCTGAGTAGTGGTGACAAGGACAGCAGCAGCAGCGGTATTATTTGCAGGAACAGCAGCAGTAGTAGTGAAGCAACAGCAGCAGTAATAGCAGGAACAGCAGTAGCAGCGGTAATAGTTGCAGGAACAGCATAGTAGTATGATGAGCAGCAGTATTAGCAGTAGCATGAACAGCAGCAGCAGTATTAGCAGTAGCAGGAACAGGAACAGCAACAGTAGTAGTATGATGAACAGCAGTAGTAGCAGCAGGAACAGCGGCAGCAGTAGTAGTATGATGGGCAGCTGTAGTAGTAGTAGCAGCAGTAGTAGCAACATCAGTGGTAGCAATAGTAGTAGCAGTAGTAGTAGCAGCAGTAGTAGCAGTAGCAGGAACAGCAGTAGTAGAAGTGGTATGATGAGTAGCAGTAGTAGTTGTAGCAGTAGTAATAGTAGCAGTAGTAGTAGTAGCAACAGAAGCAGCAGTAGTAGGAGTGGCAGCAGTAGTAGCAGAAGCAGCAGCAGCAGTAGGGTCATTCTCAAAAAAGTGCACATTTGCCTAAAAACCCTGTCGTCGCAGTAATTCAAATGTTTGTTTTGAACAACGATTATCGTGTTGGGTTTACCATCAATGACGCAATGATAAATGAACGAATCTGTACAATTTTATGTTGAATCGTCTTACTTAGGGGGCATACATGTTGGAGCACAAAGGCTGAAAATCTGCATGTCGCCTTAACATAGGTAACTGAAGATTTGATCAAGCAACTGTGAAATGAATAATGTATCATAATACATTATACAGTAGTATAATTATAATAGTTAATTACCTTAAGCATAAATTAACTTTGAGCAGCAATTATTGAATGGATATTTTTTTAATTAAGTACAAATATCCGCATTAATATTTGTCAATTAGTTTATTGTATATTACAGTATGGTGTCATATTCATTCAGCAAATGGATAAATTGCTATTTCACCTGTCATAAATATTGTAATTTATAAAATATATCACAAAAAATCTTTCATAAGACGACGTTTCCGTTTATTTTGAATTATACAAACCGTATGGTTAAGCTTGTCAAAACACCCTCCCTTGGTTGCTTTAAGTATTTCGTCTTTGCTTCTGTCATTGGAGCATGCTAGTATTTAAAAACAATGTTCTTCTCTGGTTTCAATGATACCGTAAATGTATATTACGTTATGTACATGTATATTACGTTATGGCATGGTATTGATTTGCCATATATGGCGTGTTGACGTCGCAGTGTTATGACGACACGACCAATGCGTTGTGTGAAAGACTGGTACTGTTTTTGAATATGGTTACATTACCTTGTTTCTTAAATATTTAGAATCAAATTGTCGTTGTTGCAGATTACGAGTCAAAGCATTTCTCAAATAGAATGCTGTATCTTACGACATATGTAGTAAATTGTTTTAAAGTTGAACAATTCTTGTTTTCAAATCTGATCAGTTCAAATTAAATAGTGTATGATGTCGTGAACTCAATACCACATAGATTTGCCTTCATGCAGCGTTTACTAAAATGTATTTTACGTTACAAATAATGTTTTATATGATATGTATAAAATATAAAAATTATGTCTGAAGCATTCATTCAGAAGGGCAGTACTATTTTTCCACAGTACCCATAAATCGAATTTATTGCGTCTGTAACTACATCGTCAAGACCTGATGGGTCGCTTGTGAGTAAACCTGTGTGAAAAGTGTAATTAGGTATCAAGAAAGTGAGGATGCATGAACCATTATGTTCATCAATGTAAAGGCATGCTATGTTAGGACTGACGACAAAATACGCGTGCATAGAGTTCTTTTGTTTGTTTGGATAATTGATTGATGCTAAAATTAGTTTACATTGATGCGAAATATTATCATATAACGCTACTGTTGAATGATAAGGACTTGTAACGTAAACTACTTAAAGAAAAATGATTCTTATCCTTAGAGTGTTAATATGAAAAATCTATAAGTCGGTTGATCTCCAAACTGCAGTTCGTTAATCACCCAACACAGCAAAAATTGGTAAAAACATTTTCGTTGTTTATTTATATAATTTATATTATGACAGGTTTGCACCTGCAAATGTGCACTTCTTTGGAGAATGAACCAGTAGTAGTAGTAGCAACAGCAGTAGTAGTAGTAGCGGCAGTAGTAGTGATTTGATTGTTATTTCTACCACTGCTACACGCCCGTCTTGTCACTTACTTATAAACATAACATGAATAATTCAAAATTTATTGTCAACAGTTGTAGCAACCTGTGAGATGTAGAGACGAACACCTTGGAATAGTCCATTGATTTCAGCCTTGGTGACTGAAGGGACACATCTAATACTATTACTTAGAGAGGTATGTCACTTTGTATAACGAATAGTGTAAACTGGTGATTTCATGTATTTTATGCGGGTTATTGAACCAGACACGTTCGTTGTTGTAATCAATCGCACCTGCTCAAACGAGTTTACAATTCGTATATGCCGTATCACGACACATTTCTGACTATTTCTGAACATAGTTCAGTTTGTACCGGTGTTCATCTGAAAATTGAATCGTTTTCTCATTTGCATCGTAGAGCCGTGCATGATCAGATTCGTCAGCTCCGGTTGTGTGTGCTATATATCAACAAATGCTATTGGCATGACAGAACACTTACTGTTCTTCATCCAGTCTTTATTCCAGGAGATAACATTGTTGTTACAGGAGATACTGGTTCCAAGATGGAGACTTTGTGCAATGGACGTACTCTCCGGTGGTTTCTGTTCGTGTTTCTTGTGTGTATTGTCCAACACTCTGACCAATCTCTGGGATTAAGAAATCTCCTCAGAGGAAAGGCAAGGGAGATCTGTGGACTGAGATGTCAGACGTTGAAGACTATTTGGTGGTTCCAGAATGTGCTCCGTGAGGCAGCCTGTGGAAAAGTAAGTCTAATTTTGAAACCACTCCATAGTATTTGTAACTGATTGTGGACTTTACTAAACTGGTGGTGCACATCGCACCGTTACATTTGTTACTGGTGTTGTCATTTAGTTTGTTATCCGTGGGCCTCACACTTATACAGTTATGATGGACATCGTTTTGTTTGTCATGAATTGTCAGCTTTTACTCAGACTAGACGTCATCAGTTTGACTAACGTAAATCGTGGCACTCATTAGGCGTCACAATATGTGTCGACACTTTCACTCACATTAAATGTGACTGTATATAACGTGAGAGGACACTTCCTTCCATATTTGACTTTATTGTGTTAAACAAGTTCAGTCATATTGGCGTAACTGTGTTTAACATGAGTGGTGACGTTCAGTCATATTGGCGTAACTGTGTTTAACATGAATCGTGACTGTGGTCATTTTGTGTTTAACATGAGTCTCGACTTTCATTCATCTTGACGTCACTATCTAAACCACTCGTCACCAACACACACATCAGTCACCACTGTGTCTTACGTGTCATTGAGGGATTGCACTCACATTTGACGTACGTGTGTCTAAATGAGTCGTCGGTTTCACTCATATTAGAGATCACTGCATCAAACATCACTCGTCACTTTCACTCATATTAGAGGTAACTGTATCAAACATCAATCGTCACTTTCACTCATATTGGAGGTCACTGTATCAAACATCACTCGTCACTTTCACTTATATTGGATGTCACTGTATCAAACATCACTCGTCACTTTCACTCATATTATAGGTCACTGTATCAAACATCACTCGTCACTTTCATTCATATTAGATGTCACTGTATCAAACATCAGTCGTCACTTTCCATCATATTAGATGTCACTGAATCAAACATCACTCGTCACTTTCACTCATATTAGATGTCACTGTATCAAACATCACTCGTCACTTTCAATCATTTTGGAGGTCACTGTATTAAACATCTCGCTCGGTTTCAAATTAAAATAAGAGGTTATTAATCTACAGTTAACATGCCTCAAATTGAAAAAAAGAGCACCTTTATCTCTTAATCATCATATAGAATCTCTGAAGCATTTTCCCGTCCCCAATTCATAAATCAGTGGGATTACATTACAAATTGCAATTGTTATTGTTATTACATGTACATAGGCCTACATGTACATACAATGAAATCCATAATTAATAAACATTCACTCTGATTCCGGGATAGATTTGAAAAAGTTTTACATATAATTAATGGTGACCCTGTTACTAAATTCCAGCTCGCCACAGCGGCAAGGCGATTAGGCCAAATTAACACGCCGCATTGTAAAGGAGGCACTGTCAGGAGTTTGAGCGGAGTGGAAAGAAACAGGCGACTATAAAGTAGAGCGTGAACCCGTCTATATTTTATTTGTCGGGATAAAGGACACACAGCGTTATTTAAGTTAGCACACACGTTTATGATGTCTAATTTACAGTTTATGTGATGTTATTCAACACAGTGTGCACCAACCGTATTTCGCTCTCGGGAACACGTATCCAATTTTAATAGCTCGAGTGCACTTGAGTAGGACAAACATAAGTTACGTTTACGCAAAGTAGCAATATCGTTCGATAGACGAAACGGTCTTTTCAGATGAGTCCATGTAATTGTGAGAGGTTTGAAAGGTGCGCGCACGTGCATTTCGTGAGACCCGTGACCAAACTTTCTGCTCGACTGTGACTAACCTGCACATGCATAATTAGCACAAGTGCTGAGGAAATGATTGAATGCATGACCATCATAATAATTCAAACAATGCGCAAGAACACCCCCCCCCCCCAACAAATTGGAATACAACGCAGAGTCATATTATATGTAATCTTACCTTCTCTCCGATAGCAGCTGCACGCTCTAGATTGGCGTGTCCATTATGGTCAGAGAGCAGGTCATGTCACAACTTATATTTGTTTATCAGTACGTGTCTATGACGTGCTACCTCACCACGTAGGAAATGGATTCAATGACATACAAGTGGGTGTATGACATATTCACGCACTTCTCAAAGATCTCTTAAATTTTAATGATAACAAAAGTTGCATTGACGTTTAACTGCATTGTTCGCACGTACACACCATCATCCATTCATCTTCAGCGGAACAATATCACAGGCGTGTATGAAACAAAACATGAAAGGCGATATGCTTCAATTGATTAAAGATAGTTTCAGCTGAATACAGGCAACGCCAAATGAGCAAGTCCCATTTTGTCTCATTCATCTCTTCACGTATTTAATTACTACTAATGCCCACATGGCTGATGTTATCCATTTAAGTATTCAGGCATGTCTGCCCAATATATGTATAAAGTTTGTTAAGTTCCTAAAAGAACGTTTCTCTTCAACACAAAATGCAATACTTGATTTAACATTCCTTTCAGAATCACTGACTTGTGTTAAACAAGTCCATTTACTAAACAGTGTAAAATGTAACAATAGAACATAAAATGTGTTCGTTTGTTTCAAAAAGTGAATCAGTTGGAATAAAATTATCTTTCAGATGTGTCGTAATTGTGGCACCTTTGTTACCTCGATATACAGGGTTCATATTGAGATTTGTTGCGAGGAAACCAGTGTTGAATCGAACCCATAGTAGATGTAGACGATTACCGCTGATTAAACAGTCCTGTCCACTGCCAAATAATCGGTGTGATGTTTTAATGTTTCCGGATAGAGGTTCTACATTTATTAATGTGAATGTAACTTCTCTCTTTCTGAGCCCAAACTTGCTGCACAACATCAAGGGTAACAGTCGTCTTAATGAGTGTAATCTAATAAGCTGCGTTTACATGACCATTTATGCTTATGGGAGTATGTTTGCTGATGTAAGTAAATATACTTAAGGTAAGTAAAGTAGTCCTGTGAACGGGTTTCTGTATGTAAGTAAAATTACTTCAGCAGCAAATGTGCACGACCTCCGGTGATGCAAAAGTATTTACCTATGTAAGTGTTTTACTATGTAAGCAAACAGTGTAATTTAAATAGGTGAGCAACGTAATTGCGTAATGTCTATAACTAGTTTGTTTGTCATTTTTTAGACAGTCACGTGACTGTTTTCTCGTTTTAATTCTCTGGGTTTTCGAAAATAAGATTTTTGTCACAGATATTGCTGGAGCTGGACGAAAAAGAGCTTTAGCCTGTTTTGATGAACAAACCGAATGATGAGAGTTTTGTGTAGAATGCCATAATCTATAGCCAATTCAAATATGACGTCATCAGTGTCAGCAATTTCATGTACTCCTGGGTGATAAATGTCCATGTGAACACATAGCAAATTTTACCTTTTAATCTCACAAGTATATTTGCTCAACATGTAAAAACTAATGGTGGAGTAAATGTGTACATGTAAACGCGGCTTAAGTCTGTCTCAGTGTAAATGCAATTGTTTCATTCTCTTCTCCGTGGCGGTCTTGACTGAATACGAGCACGTAATCGGCTCGTACGTCCCCTTTAACGAACTGGTGAAATGCTCAATGAAGTGATCCCAACCTTGAGTTGGCGTGATGAACACACTGGGGGCGCGCATGTCGATGCTAGTTCAAGGTTCGCAATAAAAAGATTCCAACAACAGAGGAACAGCGAAACTGTTGACATGCAACTAAGGCATGCATCACAGACAAGTTCTTTTACTTGACAATACAATAGGCATAGACACACATTTATAAATCTTCTCAAATGTATTTTGACAGCAGCATGAAAGTCATTCAGCCTTTGACCAATACGATTTTAGAACTCCTCAGAATCCCTGCATCTTTCTCTTTTGGTTTGGAATTAAGCCTGATTTTGAAAGGAACTAGTCCGTGGGAATCAGAGAGGGATTTGATTCAAATCTGTTTCCCCCACCCCAAAGACCCTCATTGTCATTTTGCCCCTCCCTGTGGCGATAGCTTCCACATAGGTTTAATAAGGACACCGATTTTTTTAATCAAAATATATGGGGCGCATTTCCAACAACATGTCATTCCAGCAACAATTTGCAAAAATCAACCAGGTCTCTTGCACCCGCTATACTCCTTGTTAAATTGTTATTAAAGCTCTCAACCCCAGGGACAGAAATAATAATGGTGATCACCTTTCTGACGTGTTTCTACACAGATAACTGCCAGGTAACCAACTGCTATACCGTGTTCTCGGGCTTGACAGTTAGCTAACGCCACTGCTGAAGGGTGTATCCCTTCATCAGCAGTTGCGCTCCAAGTGAGTGAATGTTATTCATATTCAGTAAGGTCACGGCGCAGGATGTAGTTCAACCTACATATGGATGCCAGCAGCAAAACGTTACTTTCAACAAAAGGAAAGAAAACAAAAGATATTCTTGATTTAAATCTCTTATATCTTCGAATCGAATCGATATCATACATTATATATATTTTCGATCGTCACAGCACATACAAAGCTTATTTGAATTTACTCCCATTGCGCATCGACTTATTTTCAAGACAAGCCTTTACTGCTGTGTTGATAATGTTATCAGATCCTGAACAAATTTAATCTTTTACTAAATCAAACATTTCCTTTGTTGTACAAACCGTCACATAACACAAAGTTTAATCTGGCACTAGCAGTGTATATATCTTGACAAAAGATGCATTGGTTCAAGTGTTTATAGTCAAACACAATCTGGTATTGTACCTTGGATCATTGATTATTCTCAAAGACAATCTTAAGAAAACAAATCCCCGCTGGCTCGCAATGACAAGTAGAATTTGAACCAAATACACTAAACTGGTAAGTTTCAAAACATTATTATACAGATATAAATATAATATAAAAATGCTAATCCTTGAAATCAGTGACGTCTGGGACGAGCAAAATTGGCTTAGCATCAACAGTATATCCAAATATGTGAAATTTATGACCTTTTACATATATATATATATATCAGATCACATGTGATGCGGGTAACAAGGATGACCAATGCTTGGCAGAGGACCCGCCACATGAATAGCGTCATGTGTTTGAAAGCCGAGAATTAAACTTACAGACAAATCGAAATTCATGCCCTTCAGTGCCTAAAAGTAATATGCGTAACAGGGATGAACAAACAGTTGTAACCTAGGGTTGTCACATGAATAATGTCAGGAGGTTGAAAACTCCTGAAAGTATATTTGGCTATGGAGAATTGAAAATTAAAACTTCGGTAAATTAAAGTGTATGCCCTTCAACACACACTGGACAAAGTTATGCAACCATTTGATTTTTAAGGGTGGGGACTGGAACATTTTTTTCTTGCAAACTATTTTTCTATTTCACAACATGAGACAATCTATTTATCTTAGATACTTGCCAACACATAACAAATCTTCCTATATATTTGTATCCATGGTTACGTTTGATTTTGTATGTAATTACAGGAATACAAAATGTAGCAAAAGGTGGAGGTCAAAAGAAAAATTGGAATGCAGAATATTTCATGACACATTTCATAATCATAAACTGAAAATAAAATAAAAATGTATATTTCCGTAAGAAACGATACAGTGAAACATGGTTTTTGTGACACTGTCACAAGAATGTCTTTATTTTCGTTGACTTCATTTGGTTCATGTTGTGCTGACAGAATACTCTCTTGAATAAATATCTCTGAAAAATAGCCAATATTTGTATTTCTTCAGTCGTTACTGAAAGTCTTAGTATAGTTTCTTTTGAACTTTAGTATATCTCTGTAATTTTGACTATTGCAATCCATCAATCTATTTATTGTCTCCAAAATTGTCTGCAAGCTATTCATTTTTTTATATCTTTCAGTCTCTCCATACAAATCAATGTCCTTACCTAACAGAAAGGACCAAGCCGTCGTAACGTGAATAAGTCGGAAAGCCACAAGACGACCATTAATTATTAATAGAAATTTGATACACAAAGCACTGTGCCAACGTATACTCGCGCTTCAGACATTAAAAGTTAATTACCCTTATGATCCTCCTGAGGCAGCTCTGTTCGTCCTGATTTATAACTCCCCTCATCTATACAGACGTACAAAAGAAACTGTATACAAAGCCGTTCAGGGAGGAATGAAGAAAAACAAGCACATATTTCCCTTTTTATTTAATATTTATTTTGACCACAGGAATAATGGTCGCTTACCGAAGTTTGTAATCATTTTGTCTCTTCATTGTTTCTTTTGGAGTTCGGTTCAATTTTCCGTTTGTATCAAACTGTAAACTTATGGTAATTTGCTTTTGAGATATGGTCTTGAGAAATAATTCTTGACTATAAGTAATGTGAGGGGAGTTGGTCTCGTGCACCGCGCACATTCTACTAGCTTGAGAAGTTAAGCAACGAGTCCTGGCAGTAGTTGGATGGGTGTCCCAGCTGGCGTCGCAAAACCTCTCAGGCCTTTAAGGGTTTGAAGTCCCTACCTCGCACTGAAACGCTGGCGTCAAACAAATGACGCCACAATGTCAACGGTGTCACACTTGTGCAAGTGGCGTCGCTCGTAACTGCCTCAGTCCCCCCAGCTGCACATTGGCTACCTGGTCGGAAAGTGATGATAATTGTGAAATTTAACCTTCAAGCGCCAAACCAGCAGTTTAGGCGGAATACTTACCAGGGAGTGGAGAAAAGTTGTGGCTTGTAGATGGTTCCAATGACTACGGTAATACTGTGCAGTGCTTTGAGCAAGCACCTAGTGCATGGAGTTTACCGTGATATAAGCGGCCATTAGTATAACTCAATAACTTAGACCTGATAATACAACAAATGCGTACTTGACATTTTAATGGATCATCTTCCGAGGCTAAATTGAAATACAGATTGGCATATAGATGTATGTAGCAAATATTAATTTTCTGACATAGCTTTCCTGAATTAACTAGAACCAATTTAGTTGAATGACCTATTACCTTTCAGTTTTTCTTTAGTTGCCATTGCTTTGAACTGGTTCTGTTTGCTAAATGACATTTGCAGTTTGCTGAAGCGCGTGTCAGCTGTTATATATGTCGGATTCAGGATAATTTCCCTTGAATATAATGACATTCGGAGGTCTACCTTTTGTCAGTTTCATATTAAAATCATGATTTTTCCAGCTGAGACTATAACTTGATTCCGCACTGTTCCATCCGTCTGTGAATCTTCTTATGCATACATGCACACTGACACTTCTATAAACCGTTTTAGAATAAAACATTTCCTCACTTCAGCACTTTCTAATATAGAACGAAATATAGAGAAAATCACTTACCAACAGTGGCGACATCCAAGGTGCAACAACTTCAGACTGGTATTTAGACTTTGAACGATGTTGCATTCCCCACTTATGACGATCGATGTCAGTTTGCATATGACCAACACAATGAGCATATACATAATGCATGGACGAGTCTAATGCCATCAAGACCTCTGTCAGTTATAGGTCGAAGCAATTTCCCAAATCTAATAAATTGATGCAAATGCAGATATTGCAGACATCGTCATCAGTAGCAACTTGTTCTAGAACAGTTGTTAAACAACGTTATACGTTAGAATTGCATTGTGTAATTTGTAGTATCCGGATCTTGTGGGTATGCTCGGAAATTGTAAGAGTACTTCAACCCTAGGACATATCAAATCTGCAATATGTTTCCGTCAAGCCGAACAAGTTAATAATAATAACAATAATAATAACAATAACAATAATAATAACAATGACAACAATAAGTGTACTTATAAAGCGCACATATCCATACACAAGCATATGCTCATTGCGCTGAAAAGTTATAAAACATTCCAGAATGATTGAACACAAAGCCGATTCAAATTCCATTTGCAAAACGTAATTGTCGCTGTGTTAACGTGTTTCATCTCAGTCGAAAATTGAAATGACATTACTTTTATCAAAAGACCAGAAAAGCATTCACGGTTTTGTCTACAATAATAATGTTAAATGTCATAGCGGATAATTCACTGATGTATGCACGACATCCATTTGATAATGACAAAATAAAAGGCTTGCAACATGTTACAAATACAAATGTTTCATTGATTAAATTTCTGAATATAAATGCCATCAACTGGCATAAAACCATAGCCAATCAAAAATAAAACCTTTGTGAGTATGAAGATCTTCAAGAGCATAAGGCAAATATACGATCAAATATTAGTGAATGTAAACATCCTCCACGTTTACAAATTTACCAGGAAGAGTCTAATATCCCGTACGAATGCACAACATTTACTCAAGTATATAATTTTGCACTTGAGTAAATATACACATGAGAGTTTATTTTGCATTTGCTGTGCGTTCGCTTGGCATTTGAGCACGGTGTGTAAATGTTGATCATAAAATACCTTAAAAGGTTTCACACAACTGCCACTCTCATTTGTGCTGCAAATATGGATCTTTCATTGTTCCAAGACTGAAAATAGCAAGTTATACCTTAGGTTTATGTTATACCTCAAATATTCCTTAGTTTTGGAGTTATAGTTTAAGTTTCTGTACAACAGATTGAAGAGAGGTTTGAAGATTAGCTTGGGCAACATTTGGATTACTGATACAAACAAAAATAACTTCGTAATGATAAACATGGTTTGAGGATGTTAAAAACATTAGAATGAAGAAATATACTTGTCAAAGTAAGCTATAGTAGAACATGTTTTCGATGAGATGGTTGCATTATAACTTTGTTTGAGTTTTTGAGCATCGGTTTCAGGTGAAGTACATGTATCTCTTTATTGGACCTTTTGAAAACGATTACACTGTGATAGACTCTGCATTTCGACTTTCGCAACATTTTTAAATGTACTTACAGTTAGGTAGGTGGTTAAATTCAGTGTTTCCTTTTTCCGAAACCAACATTGGTAACGATAAACATACATACGACAATTGATGACCAAAACAAATAATATATAACAATACGTGAGGGTGGAAAACATATGGAGAATACGGTATGATCTTCAGAAATAGTCGAAAATGTGTTATAATACGGTTAAGTGAGGTGGCCAGATTATTCGAAGGTAGAAAGTAAATCCGTCTCCATCAACCGGAGCAAAGGGAATACGGCAGTATTTAAATTGGCAAACACTTTTATGATGTCTAACTATTAGTTTATGTTATTTATTCAGCACATAATGCACCAACTTTATTTGGTGTATTGGAACATGTATCCAACTTCAAATTAGCGATGACATATAACCTATCTTCGTCACAACCTAGACGATTTCTAAGGTCATATAAACATGCAACACATATCAACACAAGTCTTTTTAATATTTAGTCTTGCAACAGATTCATATAATTTTCATTTTCGTTATGTAACTTACCACAAATTCAACTCATACCCCAGACATTTAGTTTAGTGATTTGGATAGAGGAAAACCAACAGCATAGGCGATACAGGAAGACATGCCTTTTATGTCAAGTGTCCCAGTATCTGAACGGGGCACCCTTCAGAGTTACACGTTGAGCGTTGCACCAGCATCACATTCATTACTTGAAGTAGTAAGCAATGGTAATAAAAATATATTAACTGATGAGTTTTGTTTACAGTTCAATGATGGCTTTCACAGATGTCCTGATAAACGTTTTGCCGGAAACAAAACGTCAGAGAAAGAAACAGATTTGGTGGTGGATTGTGGGTTGAGCTGAATTCATATTCAGAGTAGTCTAAATGGACTGCATTATCAGGATAACATGTTGCAGCCCCTAAACCTCTCAGTACTTCAAGCGATTTGCCGACATGCGATATTACAACACAACAATGCACGACCACATCAACCAAGTCAACCGGATGAACTTGACTACACATTTACCCGATTGGACACAAATTAAATATTTATAGGACATGTTAGGTCGATGTGTTCGTGATTGACGTTTCACATTTAGTAGGCATGATTTGAGTCCTATAACGACATGAGCTTTCTTTATTTTCGTCAAAGTCAGTTTACTCATAAATTTCCCACGAGACGTATGAATTATAATTTCATTGCATTGACACAGACTGCAAATGTTCCTGTCATTTTGTCTGGGTCAGAGTCGAAATACTATTCATTTCAGTAGTAATGCAAACAGTCGACTGCATATATCGTGAGTTATATTAGATCAGACGCTCTATTTTTCTCTGTCTATCTGAGCGTCAGGTACTGATGTTCGGGCATTGTTTTTATTATTTTTCTAAAAATATAACAGAAATGTATTATTAGTGTGGCACTTATACATTGGAATGTGGTGCAAGGAACATGCTTTCGTGTCTGTACCAACTGCATAATATGTGCTGAGCTTGTTTTAAGGGATTGAACAGAGTTGCTTATGACGTTCACACTTCTTTATTTGCATACGCAACTCTGTAATAATAATAATAATAATATTATTAATAATAATAATAATTGATTTATAAAGCGCCTAACTTCCAACTTATAGCTGCTCAGCGGCGCTGTTAACAAGAACTCA
>JAUELE010155147.1:0-34812 GCA_031471655.1 Diodora aspera
ATCAAAAGGATGCTTGGATTTCAGTGAGTGTAATTTGATTGACATCATCTCATTGATAAACCTTCCAAGTCTTGAAGAGATATCTCTTGTATATCCAACACAGTTGTGAATTTATTCAGTAGTCTCTCAAAATATTGGTATACTTTCTTTTGGACGTCAGTATATAACTGAACCGACAGTTTTGTCGACATTTAAACAGGTTTATTCGAACTACGTTTGTAAATACTTATTAATAACTCAATAAATGTCCGTAATTTCTGAAAAATATATTTATATTTTTCTTAATGCCTGAAACACGAAGAAGAACTTATGGTTAGATTTGAATTGAAGTATACATGTATATCCTGGCGTGCAGAAGAAATTATTTCAATTATTTTCTTTTATATGTCATTAGTTGAACAAAAGGATGCTTGGGTTTCAATGAGTGTAATTTAATTGACATCATGTGATTGATAAAACTTCTTAATCTTGAAGGGATATCTCTTGCATATCCAACGTATGTGCGAATTTATTCAGTGGTCTCTCAAAATCTTTTTTTTGGCACATCAGTATAGGAAAAAAGTGGATAGTGAGAATAAGTTTCAATTTCAGTTTTTATTTTTCAATTTATGCTAATATTTTAAGTGTAGAAGAGCTAAGGGTATCAAGGAAATTGATTAACGTATAACATGAATTGTCATGCGTCTTGCAATATATGTGTCAGTGTCAAGTTTACTAGACCGAGTGAAATTGACATGCATGCAGGCATCCGGGTCACGCACGTGCGAAACATATTGTAGTAGTATTAATGTGAAGGTTTCATTTAAACATCCATACCAATTCCAGATGCTTTTTGAAATGTAATGCAATAATTTTACCATAAAGCTTTTTCAAAAGCAGTCGATCGTGAATGCAAGTTGAGAACTGTTCAAACTCCTAGCATTGTTAGTGTGATCTTTAGTACCCGTATTGGGTGTTACCCTAAACGCCAAAACGTTGCATTTGTTAACACTGAAAGTCTCAATATTAATATGCGAAGACTTTGTATTGAAAACGGAGACATAATTCAAAGCTGTCATGAACATCTAAGGTTGTCTATATCCGCAGCGTGTCTGGAATATGCTGTCTACTCTATTTCAACATAAAACATAACCGTTTTGTCAGTACGTCTCGCATTTTCAATTCGATGTATCGAATATAATCGGAATAACTTAATCATATATAGGAGATATGTAAGATTGCTGTCCCCGTTACGTTGTCAAAACTTCGAAAAGGAAACAAGAACAGTTCAAACGTATTTGTATCAAGTGATTGTGCATTTGAAATATACTCTATACCGTACACGAAGTTCTGTATTGTCCTGTTAACAGTTTTATGGCAGTAAGATCATGGTGAAACTTAATGGATCTTTGATCCTGTAGATTAGAATTGTACCTGATATTGTTCTTCTTTGATTTACTAAATATGTTGATGTATCTAAGAAACTATTGTTTGAATTTCATCAATTATATGATGGTGACAATAATAATGAACATGCGATACATGTTTCATAATTGTATATTTAATTTAGCGTAAATATTCGCTGTCTCCATTTGTGAATTTAACTTAAAGCGAGATAAGAATTATTCATTCGCAGTGGTATCAAGATTGTACATGTTATACCTTTCTTTATAGCGAGGTCATTCATTTTCCTCAAGGCGTGTGCAAAGGTTAATAAAATTACATGAACCACAAGTTAAACTTAGTTAATACGTTCACCTTGATATTTACCAAAACAGAGTGAAATTCTGAACGATAGTTAAAGTTTAGTAGTGTGTGATTGATATTTCAGAAGTTGAATCGATGATTGAATGAAGTTGTACCATTCTTTTCGTGGAAGTAAAGGGAGGTTGTACATCTTGTACCCTTCTAATTCTGTCAAGTGGTGTAAATGTTTGCACCTTAATTTAGTATATATTTTTCTAACATTAATACACCCATTGATAAATATATGTGAATTAACTTATAAAATATTTATTTTTAGCATATTGTTATTCTAATTTCGTTTTTGGTAGAGGGTGTGTAAATTATATTTTGTTGAAATAAGCTGTGTCCTGTTATTTGCCCTTCCCTCTTTTCAAGTGTTTCACACCCGCCTCTAGAAGTCGGGTGACTTTTGTCACTTTCTCACCTTCCCTTTATTCACCTAATAAGATTGTTCACACCTGTGCATAATGCAAAATAGGTTCAGTTCACCTGGTGCGACTTTCGGAAGTCCTGGCGGCAGGGGAGAAGACAATTTGAAGGGTCAGAAGTAAGTGACAGTATTTACTCACTGAAGAAAGCAAATGCTTCGCCACAGGACTAACACATTTGGAAGGTCAACGCGAAGCAATGTACATCATCTTCTGCACGAACACTCCAAATAGCTTTAACATGAGGAGGCCGATATTTGCCCGAATGCAACCTCGGATTTGTTCGTCTTCCAAAGAGCAACACCATTGTCCTATGTAACAATAGTTTCCCCGATGACGTCGACCAGAAGCTATACTGTTTGCCTTCCAGCTACTTGTCATGTTCGTTCATGCTAGGCAGGCTGCACTTCACCACGGCAGAACGCTCCTTGGTGAAGTATTGACCACAAATGTCCGTATGCACTGTCCAGCAAGATCTCTTGTGGCCAGCGGTCATTGTATGGCACTCTCCAGGACCGTTCTTCAGCATGTTTAATACTCCATGAACTATTGTAACTGACAGTCTCGAGATGCCACTGTTAAGATGAACACTGATAAATGTGGAGTGCTTTTACAAGAAATACAAACATTAACAGACACTCATTGCAAAAGTAGAAACTCAAAATAAATCTTTCCTGGCCAAGTTTTGTCATTTGTATTTACCCACTATTTCAGTACAACACTTCATGTGGTTCAAATTGCAATATATATTATCCTTTCCGACCATAGCATTACATGTAACATTCACACTTATACGTGTATACACAAAGATAACATGTCTGGTACTGGACATACTTGCAAATTACAAGAGTCGAGAAATATGCTTACATGTTGGCGAGTCTGTTATATATCCATGATCATTCAAATTTGAACAGCCTTTCTTCAATATAATTAATTCAGGCTTCATTCGTTCAACGCCATATTTCTAAATCCATATGGTATCTGTCAGTGGCAGTTAGAAGGTATGTAATTAACAACAGGTCAACCCGCTACTGATATCGGGTCAATTACCGAAGACATTATTCTTATAAAAGAATATATAAAAACCCTCCAAAACAAGCTCTGGTAACAGATTTCTATTAATATCTAGCATTGGTTACATTGCTGGTCTTTATTTTTATCACTCACGCTCTATGTTGTGTAGCAAAAAATTGAATGAACTTATGTCTTTCGATCTATTTGTACATTCTGGGTACATTTGTACATTTGTAAAATCCGGACGTTTTAAAACCCGGACTCTCCCCCTGGTCCCAATCGAGTCCGGTTTAGGCAGATTCTACAGTAATATTGTTTTTCTATTTGGTTTATTCTAACAAGAACAAACTGTATGTAAGCATATCGAAGCGTCACTGTGATAAACTAACCATAATCGATGGATTAATGTAAAAGTGCATTTTCTCTAATTCGCGAAAATGGACTTTAAAGTTTGGACACGATTTAAAACAAAATTGTACTGTAATAATATATGTTTTTGTCAGATAGGTAGCTTACTAACTGTATAATAAAAACTGTTTACATGACAGAATTACATAGTTTCACCATGATAGTAACAATAATGCCATCAGGGTAAACATGCACTTGGCACCTTGTTGCATTCATCGATATTATCTCTTGTTTATTAAATCTATATGAGTTATACGCATAATTATTATTGTATTAATTATTGTTATTATTTAGAGGGTTAGGTATTTCGTTCTGTTCCTTCCACACCATGCACACAGCCCAAAGCTCTGTTATTTTCTGGTTGCACTAATTACAAGATTGTACTTGTTGAATAAGTCAAACTGGTGACGTTTAGAAGAGTAAACTAAACAACACCGTGACGTTATGTAAACCGCGGTGAAGAATGATTGTCAGAGATGGTAAACTCAATGATTCACAAACCAGCTGCATTGCCAGCTGTTAGCCTCGGTGGCATAGTTAAAAGTGCCTGTATTCTGATCTTTAATGTTTTGAGAACACACCAAAGTATGTGTACTTATTTTCATTGTCAAAAGAACAGGTAACTGTTCGTCACAACGTCGTTTTACGTTACAGTAGTATGTTGCAAAAATATTCTGTTTCATGAAAATCCATATATGTCGTTTTATACAAACTAGGTTTTGGCATTACAAGAAAAACCAAAATGCATTGATGAGAATCAAACTATTTCGATCTGCATGGAGAGCTGTTATATGTAATTGCGCACCAGCCTGTTTTCGAAGCTACAATAACCTTCACAGCGCCCAGAAGTATCAATCCAATTTGTATGTTACATGAACGAGATAATAATCACTGCATTCCAACTTCGTATATGCATGGCGTGTGATGCAGTGAAATCCACACCTGGAAACATTGTAGATTAAAATATATATTTCTCGAACACAAGCCCTGGTATGATAGAAAATTGTTACAACAACATGACCCAGAATTGTAATTTAAAATATTTAGACTTTTCCCTGTCTATGTTATCGAATGTCATTTTACAAACTCCTTCACAAATATGTACTGGCGATAATAACAAAGTATACCGAATCGTCATAATCAATTTACCACGAATAATGTTTGAGAACGATCCAATGGCATCTAATGGTGATTATTGTGTATATCAGTTCTAACATCTCGTACTTTTGAAGTAACCTTGTGTTTTTGCCCTTTGACCTTTTTTCGCCAAGAACTAATCGGTATACTTTCTTTTGATCGTCAGTTCAAAATAATCATTTAGAAATAAGAAGATATTTCGCTGATCATAAATGTGTTGCTTGAAAATACAGCTTTATTGGGAACGCTGGTCTGAAATATTTGGTCGGCCTCTGTTTAGAGTTGGCAACTGGAGATGGTGCACCAGTGGTCGACTAGACTTGAACGAGACGGACGACCTCCTTATGTCAGTGATCGTACAGTGTGATAGGCTGTCCATGGGTCCTTAACAGGGGCTATCAATGGTCAAGATGACCACAGCAGGTGCGCGCAACTATTGTCAAGAAGAAATAATTACCGGCTCTCGAGCTCCCAAAGACGTGTAAAAAGACCCTTGATGTCTGCGGATTATAAATGCGGTCAAAAAATGGGGATGTGGTTTACCTTGATTGGTGTTGTGTCGCGGCGAACATTCATAATACGGTTCTTGTCAGTTTTATTTGGTATTAATTATTCAGAAGGAGGAAATGTTTGTTATTGATGGCATGAAGTATGGACATAACACGTATTGGAGTTCATATGTGAATTTTATCAATTCGTGACAAGAACGAAATAAAATATTTGTAAATGCTTTAATGTAGCCTATTGTTGTCTTTAGTGACATCGCAGAATATTGAATTAATTTTGTGAACCTACAATGTAACAATTTGTATATATGTATATTCATTGTGAAACATGTTCTTTTGATCCGTCCAGGGTATTCTGTCTCAGAGAACGTTACTTATAGAATTCTTACACCCAGAACCCTTCACTTGATGAATTTGAAAACCCATAACAGAGTGTGAATTCAACAGTAATGTTAAATTTATAGAGTTTTTGTCTTTATGAAATATATTCACTTGAAGAAATTGACTTGACGAAAGACTTGGAGCGTAATTTGTTCCTTTCAGTTTAAAACTGTGGGTATTTCGATGTTCTGTAAATCATATCATTCAGTTGTTTTTACGGTATGTACTTCCAGATAAATTCAATACAATTCACATTTTGGATGGAACACTATCGCAATTCTATTCAACAACTAATTTTGCTCGTGCTTAAAATACATTGGAAGTGAAACACGTGAGTAAATGTTTGAAATATACGTCCAGATAACAATTAATAGAAATCTATAATATACAATTCCAGAAGCAAGGATATACATTGTACATGTATTCACATATTTAACATTTGTGAAGAAACAGATTTTTATCTTCTTGCATTTTGCATCTGCTTTCATAAAAACGTACCACAGTGATTGTAAGAAAGAGTGAGTGGGGGAAATGGATTTTTACATTGCAGGGGGCAATATTTCAGCCATAGCACAATGTGATGAGGAAGAGGCACATCAAAAAAGGACAACACAGGATCGATAGCAAGAAAGAAAAAGCAAAAGATCCTCATTTTAGGCAGCTCTTACGGCAAGCATGAGGATACTGGTGTTAGAGCGACATCCCCGGGAACCCCATGGGGTTTGTAAGAAAGAATACAACAATTGTGATTGTTCTTTTAAGTAATCTGTCTCCCAAGAAACTTTCACAAAAGCGATAAACAGTGGCATGTTAAGATCCGTTGCAGAAAAGGACTAAAATACCAACAGGTTGTCGCAGCGGTGAGCTTCGATTGAAACAAAGAGTGAAGTTACAAACAGATCATATCGAGTCATGTTCAGCCTACTTTATTTAACGATTGATACGTCCTCCCGAACGCTAAAATAGGTCTGGTGCTATCTGTGTGAAAGAAATAACATAAACTGTAAATTATACATTGCAAAAGTACATCCCTAATTATATAACGCCGTGTTCCCTTAGTCCAGGCAGATGCATACGGATTTATTTTCTACTTTCAAATAGCCACCCTCATTCCGAATCTTTCTCTGAGGGTTTATCGAAGAATGTTTCGTCGATTTCCGAATGCATTCCGAATATGAACAGAAGGCACTTATTTGCAAGTGCAACATTTCCGAAGATTTTCCGAATATTTTCATGCTTCTGTCGGACAGTTCAGAATGCCTCCTTAACTGTATTATGGCATGGGGGGGGGGGCTAAAATAAATGAGGCTATTCAAGGGGCTGTAAAACCGAGAAATATGCTATATCTTGTGTGCATTATTCGTGGTATGTGATATACACGAAAAGCTGTTAAATCTTTTCCTCTTACAAAATATGAAGTTTTTTATATTTCTGTTTCGTCTTGCTTCATGACATTTTGATAAAGATATATTTTACCAACCAGATTATGTTAAATTCTGATAAGACCTTAAGTTAATTAACAAATACTCATTACTATATTTACCCTCCAATAATTGTTAAAGACCCATGAACGGTCATGTGTACAAAACATCTGATTATTGAGTAAAAATATATCAAGGAATAAACAGGCGTAAAAAAAACTGCAAATTTGTTGTGGTTTTTGTCTATAAGAAGTATTTGCTTGACAAATAAAGTAAAAATTATAAAAGTTGGTTTCTTTGAATAATGTCTGCGTTTATATTCATCTGTGATAAATCAATAGCAGTAACAATTTAGGTACATTGACCGTGTTTGATACTGAGCTTATTGCGACGTTCTGACGGCCTGTGAGTGATGTCAGTTTGCTTGGGTTACACAGAGGATGCGCGAAGTGAGCATTCCGCCATTTTAGTTCTCTTTTCCGGTAGAAAATAACATCCCAAGTACCATTCTCTTGCAAAAAGAAAACAGAACACTATAAACAACAACACTTGACCCGCAACTCCTGGGAAAATGTCCATAACGGAGTTAAACTCGAGGCGATAATCGATTCTGGAATCGATATATCGGTAAGATGTAGAAGGTTTCCGAAGGCCGTGGGCCGGTGAAGTTTCTCTGAGGTATGCTATAGTAAACACAAAGTGCATCGTAAGACCTCAGGCAGTTGATGGTACGGGCATCCGCACTATTTTCCCAACTCTCTCAAAGATGCTTCAATCATTTTCAGAATCGATTAATGATCTGAAACAATATTGTATTAGTTGTTGAAACGATACAGCCCATCATTGACTGGGGCTTACAACAACAAAGAGATGTTCCAACATTCTGTTTGCTTAATTGAGAGTACTCTGATTTTAGAAGAAACCCATCGCTTCACGGTCAGTAAAATGTCTGAATTGTGTACGATTTTTTACCCCGTCATATTTGACTAAAATTAATTCCATGCACGTTGCCCTGTTAGCTTTGTTTTTATGTCTGTTATGAGTAAAAGACTGTTTCTTTGTAGACGCCAAATTCTAAAACAGATGGAACCATGATCTCAAGCGCAGGACAATACCGCAGCAAATGTCAAGTAATTGTTCATCGACACCGAACCATTAGAGCATGTTATGATATGTGCGCTGGATGAATTGATACAACGTAGGATAACTTTCTTACCATACAACTGGCGTTTGATGTTGTGATGTCAGACATCTTTACACTTCAATAGTCCGTTTGAAATCTGTTTACGCCAGGCATAAAAGAAACAGAATTCTTCTTTGTGATAATGTTCTAATTATTATTATTAATTTCGCTGAATTCAGAAGGTAACGGGGCCACACTTTTTTTATAAGTGATGTTGCCATTGATCAAAAGCATCTAATATCATTAGTGGGCAGAAAATGTATAAATTAAAGTTACGTTGTATAACCTACTTAAGTTTACTGATTGTATATGGTTTTGTCTTAGCCTCTTAACCTCTTATGGCAAAAAATTATTGTAATACAAATCAACAACAATAATACAATATCTATTTTCATATTTGGTCAAATATTTATAAAACACATATATTTAACTTATAGATTTATGTAAGATATTTAAATATATCCATAAAGATATATATTGTAATAGTTAAAATATGTAATAATTGTAACATTGTTTAAGTTTTGGATATTTTGGAATACATTTACAATTAAATGTAGCACACGTATGATTATAGATAATACATAAGAAATAAAATATATATACTGACGTGCAAAAGAAACGATACCAAACTTTATGAGACTACTGAATAAATTACACGTACTTTGGATATACAAGGGATATCCCTTCAAGATTAGAAAGTTATATCAATGAAATGATGCCAATCAAATTACACTCAGTGAAATCCAACATTCTTTTGATCACCTATGGTATATAGATGTAAATATAAATAATTCAAATCACTTGATATCGTTTCTTTTGCACGTCAGTATAGTTGAGATGTGTATATTATCATCGAACTAATTATATAAATACTGGACATATAAAATATGCATGACTATTGTTACGTTTTTCAGGAGTACATATAAACCAGTTTGATGGTTATAGAACACAAATAAATCGTGTATGATTACTATGAAATATGAATAACGCTCGAATATTTGATGCTGGTTACTTCCAGTTTGTATTTACTATGTTTGGTTTTAGGTGATGATGAAAAACAACATTCTGATAATCGAGATTTGTACAGAGAAACTGTAAAACGTACTGGAAGTTTTAAAGCATTTTGTTTCAATTAATTTGTAAAATGATTACAAAATAAACATGTTTTCTGTTATTTATTTCAGTTACTAGTAACTCATTATAATTTTATCTCATCAATGATTTTATTTTTCCATTGAAATACTCAAGGATACCATAAATACGTTTCGTTTTCTGTTATCATACAGTTATATTATTTGAATATACATGTATAACGATGTGGCTGTTATGTTCCGAAGGTACACAATCCTAGAAAAAACCTTTACAATGCAATGATATGCACTGACCTACGACAAGTAGTGTAGAACGTCTTTGCCAACCAGTTAAACGACCTGTTATTTAAACACATTCAAACTTTTGGTGTTCAAATATTTGGATTTTTAACATTTTGTTCAGGAATTTTTGAAAATGTTTTAAAAAGATGAATATACTTTTCAATAATCACATGTAGGATATCAAGAAAATAATTGCAATGATTAATGCTGATTAATTTCTCGTTTATTTTTAACATGATAATGGTATCGTTTTCAACAAGGAATCGGCGTTGTCGTTTCTAGTCACCCCCATATACCACCGGAAGTAGAAGTGACATTTTACATTAATAACCACTATAAAAAGTTCAAATTTGTCATCTTCAGTGGGGAAACATTTTCTTTGGGGCAAGCTTGAAAAGAACCATTAAACTGCGGTATTCACCAACGAATTAAAGTCTTATATACTATGTCCGCTACTTACTTAACCGATTATTTTGAAGTAAGAAATCGGGCGCCTTGAATGTCAAAACTCTTGATCGAGTTCTGTTGCCCTCCTTGACTCTTTAAAAAAGTTCATTAAACTGACATTCTTCGATATTATATGAAAAAATAACCTTTTTGGGTGAAAATCATCTCCTACTTATAAATGTCGCCGGCTAAGATGAAGAGCAGACAAGTGCCTCGGTTTGACATCATCCGATCATACATACCGAAAATTCGTCTACTTTCATGGCTTCTTCAAGATCATCGCAGATCATCGCAATGCCAAATGTGGCGGGCGGACTTCCTTCTTCGAAGACGTACGAACCGACTTATGTTCCCCAAAACGGATTGCAATACTCTATTTAGTACATCTTGATTTATTTGCAACGTCAGGTCACCGACAGGAAGCCTTTAAACGTTCTGAAAAATGAATTCAAAGATGGCGCTTCGGGGAAAAATAGCAAAATGCGTCTATTAATTCAACTAGAGAATTTCTTTCAGTGTATGCAAGGTGCAAAACTATTATTATTACAAGTAAATGTGAAGAGTGTGTATAACCCATTTCGTTAAAGATAAACAAGAAAGTTGTTTCACAGTAATTAAATTCCTAAACTGAAGGAAATATTCGCACGCATTTAAGAAACTAGGGTAATTTAGACGAAAACTCTTTTGCGAATGAATTAGAAAAGCTCTTCTCGCGGGGAATAGAGCTCTTGAGGCCTGAAGCTGTTTTGTAAAAGGTTCGTCAAGTTAGAAGCGCTGAATAGGTGTCCGTGTTATCATTTCTTGGCCAGAAAAGAAAGTAGTTACGACACTCTATCTTCGCCAGGCGTCTATCTCGTTCACACCCCTCTTAAAACACCTCTTCACCAATTAGACCTTCTCAAGAGATTCATTTCACTACACAGAGCTTATATAGTGTCGAATATGACATCGAATAGTACTTAATGTGTAAACATTGCAGGAAACCCTCATGTATACATAGCCTATAAGCCTGTCCCTGAAAGAGGGAATGTCTTTTCAACAAGCATTCATTGCAGTTTTCACACAATTCCAATAGTAAACACTACACACGTGGATAATTTTCACCTGTCTTTCAAGAACAATTCACATACATTTCACATCTAATATAGATGTAAATGTTTATTAACATAACACATTAATTATTTCGCACTTGGTATATCAATTACTTCTTCTAACCTTCGTAAAAAAAACGTTCACCTTTAAAACATGGACCATCCTATGTAAGAATTGTTTTAATTTCAAGGAAAGTTTATCTTTACAACATGGAAATGTTATAAAAATTGGCGTCAAATAATTTTAATAACAGTACAAATCATCAGTTCAGAGTAGTTTAATGTCAAAAATGATATAGACAATCGTGAACATTTAAATAAAGTCAATTATCAGTGTTCGCATGTTTCTCAAAACACAAACAACTTTACTTAATTAATGATTTAATTTGAAATCGATTGTGTCGAGCTGTATCCAAGGTTTTGAACATATCTCGGTAAATGATATTGTCTCTTTAAAACTAAACTTTCTTGTTAGAAAATTATGAAATAGGTGGAATGATTTCGTACCAGCTCTCCTGATATAAGGAAGAGATTAGATATCTGTTAATATTGAACAATATTCATTTGAACCCACATAAATCAATCTTAAAACAACAGTATATTTTAATTTAATTTAAGTCAAGTCGTACATTTTTACGCATAAACATTGAAACCATAGATTATATGAACACACTCCGACTGGGTAAGTTATATAACTCACAATTTTGGCAATTCCCATGATTATACTCATATTAAATCCGAACCATTCCGTGTTAAGTTAACATGTGGATAAACCTTGTATTCAGATATATACAGGATATGCTCAACATCTGATCTTCCGGTTGCAAGGTACTAATGTATCACTATAATACAGCTCAGTATCTGCTAATGATCAATGTTTGTGAATAAGGATATGATGCCACCTTCCACATTACTAAAATACATCCGGGATTAAACGTACGACCGGGGTGGGGGTGAGATGTGTGAGGGCGTTTGACGTATGTCATGACTTTCAGACTCGACTAAAGAGGAAACACGTGCAACCGTATAAACTTACCAAGTTTTCTGATTGTGGTGTTTCGTGACAATACGTATTTGAATGCATTCTCTGCATGGTTTGATTCTGTGTTCTCTATGCGAGTATCTCATGCCTAGCGAGGCTGCATTTATTTGTGACTGTATTTTCCATAATGAACACAGTTATATGTATCTGAGTTGGAGAAATAGAAAATTTACCATTGTCGTTTTGAACAATGTAGAATGCTTTTCAAAATGTCTTTACTAGAACGGTTATCTTTGGAAATTTTGGTGAATATCCTATTCAATATCCCGGCAATGAATTCATTTGTATTAACTTTAACTTTGATGAATATCATATTCAATATCCCGGCAATGAATTCATTTGTATTAACTTTAACTTTGGTGAATCCCATAATCAATATCCCGGCAAAGAATTCATTTGTATTAACATTTAAAGTGAGAGCATTGGTTGTAATCTAAATTGTTGGTGAACCCACAGTTTTATCCTTTGTGTATGTTTTGTGTAATGTTCAGTAGTTTAGGGTTTGGAGATGTAAGCGAGGGTTGGTTATAGTAATCAGGCAACAACTCCGCTCAGTTTTACTGAATTAAGATCGTGAACTCTGCTTGACCTATTTCACATCGTAATTGTCCCTTACCTGAAAGACCTCCAAGAATAGGTGTTGTGACCTATTATCATAATAGTATAATTTGTCCCTAAACATCAGGTAACGTGTGTTGGTATGAAATGTAACCATGAACACGAACCGTGGTCAAGTTCTTGCAGAAAGTTCATTCAACAGATACAAGCAGCTTGGAAATGGAAAGGTCCCGTGTTGTAATGGTACCGATTATAATTAAGTCGTCATCAGTCATATTTAACTCGTAACACAGTCAT
Organism: Diodora aspera; assembly: GCA_031471655.1. Taxonomy (NCBI): domain Eukaryota; kingdom Metazoa; phylum Mollusca; class Gastropoda; order Lepetellida; family Fissurellidae; genus Diodora; species Diodora aspera. Next base: position 13,012 of record JAUELE010155147.1, read on the forward strand.
AATTAACACTTAGCAGTCACAGTTAACCAATAAAACAGTCACTTGTGAATGTATGGTTACCAGTCACGATCTTAGGTTACAAATGTGAGGCTTGTTAAGTCATGCAAAAGTGGTGTTCATTTCACAATTCTGTCTGCTATTTTTAAACGTTCTTAGCTTCTGTATGAAAATAACTCATGATTAACATTACAGTTTATATTAAACTTTTAAATATGATGCTTACTCGTTTATGGTAAACCGAAGTGCTCTATGAGTATATACTTATATTGTATACTTAGAATAAAGAATTAAATAACCATATGTCTAGCTCTTGTTTTGATTTCAATAATTATGTGTTTTGTCACTGAAGTCTATAATTTTCATGAGTACATACTGGATAATAATTGGGGAATACTATGGAATTATGCTACATAATAACAAATGATTGTAAGTAATTGGTATTTGTTCTGGAGGGGCTTTGTTGTGTGGCGTCAATAGTCATCACGCTGAGAAATATCTTCGATTCAATTCTGTGTTTTGGCATCAGCTGCCCTCTCATTTCACAGGGCAAATATTAAAATCGAGGACTCAAGTCCAGGTCGTTTTAAACTAGCCTTTGAAACGGGCTTGTCTGCAAACATGCCAAATGAAATCTTACATGAGCTCATTTCCGCTTGTGGAGGGATTCGCGACACAGAAGGAGCACCGTCGAGATGTGGGGAGGGGAGAATGACCCATATTTTACTGACAGACCCCCCGTCAGCCCAGGTGACAATGGGAGCTCACATAGTTTAATTAGACGATTCAGGTGAGAATGAGGCCTGGGCGTATCGATGGGAGGGCCCCCAATGTTCCAGTTTCTCTATCCACTTTAATTAGAACTTGTCCCCTCAGGCGATTTCTTAGAGAATGATTGGTCGGTCCTAGCTTCCGTGCTAATTATTTCGTGGAGATGAAAGCTAGAAGTTTCGTTTCTGTCTCTAGTTGATCCATCTCGTCTTCTTACTTAAGAGGGTTTTAGATGGCGCAAAAATCTCTACCGCAAACATGTTAAAGAGTTAACGAGCGATTCACTCGCCGTGAGACTTAAACTGCAGCGGACTGTTTAGTTTTAAGATTCTGACTTAACAATTTTCATTACAAGTCCAAGTTGTGTTATTTTTCGGCTTGGTGGTTTTTCCAACCGTAATTGACTCGTGCCGTGCGTGTAAATTGCACGAATGGTTGTTACAGTTTCGGTCCTATGTTCTGTTGGTCTCAAGGCCTCCTTAGGCCAAGCAGCGGGTTTCAGTCTCAGAGCGAATAGGGCTTTATGAGGGCATTGTCCAAGCCAAAGCAGAGTAATAGAGGAATTGAAAGACCCGGGCTCGGTAACTCGATTTCCCGCAAGCCGCGAAACGAAACACAAAGGCTGAAAAAGAATCAGTATTTCTTGAATCTTTTCTGAGATGCTCTATGAATTGAAGCCCCCTCGCGTTTGTCATCTGGTCTTGTATTTGTGTTGGCAGTTCGATAATATGAAATAGGCTACAGAGCATTCTAGATCGTAGATGCAGGGCTTGTCTTTAACGAAGCTCGGGAAGGAATAATAGCCTTTTCTTTAGCCTTATGAAAGGCTAAATCCGCTCTCCTAACTTGCGATCGAAGCCAAGTCGTTGCATACGGTCATTCGGCAGAGGCTTCTGTAATTGCAGGAACAGTACCTACGTTTCGGACGTCTTGTAGACTTTCGTCCAAGGCTTTCTCCAAACTATGATTCCTTCTTTTAATGTCAGGCGAGTTTTCTGTCTTATTCCGGCTGTAGCCGTCTTGGACGCTGCCGTAGATCGATGAAGCTGCTGAGGAGGCGCAGACTGGATAGGGAGGCTGGGGGAGGACGGAGAAGAGGCTATCCGTCGAACCAACACTCCCGCCTGTAAAGTAAGATCTCCACGTTTTTAGCGTTTTGTTTATTACAACCCGTGTACAAACCATAATATTTGACGAATTCAAGTTTAATACATTTTTCTATTAAACCTTACTGAAACTATAATTGTTTACTGATTTTCTACAGCATTACGATCATAGAAGACTTTACTTCAATTAAATCGGCATTTTTCCTGTACCAAGTCAATATCCTTATGACTTTAGCACAGTTCAATAGGTGTATATGTTTTTCTATGGTTACATTAAATATGTATGATATGTTCAAATGATTTTGGGCGTTTATGATTGTGGATTGATTTGTGGGCCTGCATTGGCAAATTGTGTTCAAACAAAACGCTGGAGTTATTCATTATTCGTTGTGAAATGAGTTGGTGAAAGTGTCGACGTGCAACACCGCCTACCTATCATTAATAGACACATCCATATACACACATTTCTCGTCGACTATACGGATAACGCATTTTCAGCTGAGAAAATGTGTCACATATAAACATGTATAAAGTTATTTTAAATAATATATAATAATTTGAAACGAATTTACTTGAATTTATTTATTAAATATATGTTACTAGCTCTGAATATACAAATATAATAATTATTTGATTCGTTTTTTCAAAAGTAAATAGCAAATAGGTATCTAAATAAAACAATAAAATATTGGTTTAACATTGTACAGGAGATGTGTACAAAGTTAGGTAATCGAGAGACGACTTAAGGTGTAGCTTTGACAATGTTGACAGTTCGGAGCGCTAAATCACTTGCTACCTAATTAATCAGGTTAGAAAATTGCTAGCCTTTAGCGGCTGCGGAGAGTAAATTAAGGAATGTTTACCTTCCTTTACCTACCTGAGATCGCACAACAATGTTACATACCTTAAGAAATGGACAAGCTTAAAGCAAACGGTTTTGTTTGAAGCCGCTTGTGTCAAACTGCATTGCAGAATGACTTACAGTCGGTACAAAGAACTTGTAAAATGTTTCTGTCTGATCTCACTAACGAATTTACACCTAGCTACTAAACACGGTGGTATTTTAAGCATTTAAACATTCGTCTTAAATGCATATTTACATTTATTGAATAAACAGGATGAAATTAATATGTCCAATATTTAGAAGAGTTAATGAAATGAAACTTTAAGATAAAGCCTCTTAATTCATATAATCCATTTACTAATTTGGATGAAGTTTTAAGTTTATATTTAAAGTTTAATTTTAAAATAAAGAAGTTATTTTGAATTCTGTTTCAGTGTTATTTAACTCAGATTGTAATGAAAATTTAAAGTTTTTTAGATATTCTAATTTAGTATGAGCAGGATGTTCGGATTTATTTGAAGGAAAGTTGAGTTATTTTACTTATAAATATCTATATAAGCGTGACAGTGTCACAGGGCACGGTCCATTGCATGAGAGAGCAAAGTAAGAACCAGTCTTTGTCAAAACATATTTTCATTTACGTCGTCGTCCCAAACCTCATCTTTCTAGTCTATTGAAGCCTAGTTGCTTATTTAATAATTTTAAAGAGTTCGGCTCGCTACATTAAGGCTCACCTCAAAATCATCACGCGGAAATAATTTGTAGAATATTTTTAGAAACTTGAACAAAATGTCAAAAGACAACGCGAACTCCGAGTACGACTGCTACAGCGCAAACGCATCTTAAAAAAATTATCCGGTTTTGTTTGAAGATGCTTTAGAGTTATCAGGTTAGTTAAATTGTATTCAAAACATTTTATTTTATTTATTTATTTTATAATATATAAAAGATTATTTTTCCGCGATTTAAAATTGTATTTTATATTCATTACATTTAGCATGTCGATGTTATCTTCTTAAAATATTTATATTCTTGAAATTAATATTATTATCTATTATAAAATATTGGAAATATAAGACATTTTAAATTGAATACATTTACCAGAACCATGGACAATTTAACTTTTAAAAGTGAAATGAAATTGTATATTGCCAAATTATTGGGATTGTAATATTAATATATATTTATGGAATTGTCCATAATAATATTTGAAAATACTATGCGTTTTGAGCCATGAAAATAAAATGTGGACAATATTTTTCTCATTAGAGCTATAGGTGATAACCTCAATAATAAATAATTTTGGTTTACAGAAAAAATGAATTTAAATGAATTAAAATTTATATATTTTGCGTTTTTCCGTCCGTGCATTCTGGTGACAAAGGTAGATCATATTGCGAGTTTCGCACAATATTACTTAAGGGGATTTGTGAATGCAATGTTCAGAGTGACGGCCATGAAGTAAATATATAAGCAGATGCCCGCAAAATAGACTGTCGTGAAGTTGAGTTATAACATAATGTATGTTGCTTTGGCGACAAAAGTAAAAATTTTAAATATTTTATATTGCTATTTTATTGTGGTAACAAACTTATATTTCCAGAGCAGTTTATGTGAAATGACAACACCGTATTTCCAGAAAAATTATGTTGTTATGCTACTGTAGTAACAAAAATCAAATTCAAAAGCGTACGTTGCTCTTTTACTGCATAATAAAAGCTGAAGTTTACCTTTTATGTTGCTATGTTACTGTAGTGACAAAGCTGAATTATATGTTTTTAATATCCATGCTACTGAAGTAACAACAGTTGAATTTTAATATATTTTATGTTGCCATTTTACCGAGGGACAAACGTTGAATTTACAGTTTCATGTTGCCATGCTAAAGTAGTAATAAAAGATGAATTTACAGTTTCATGTTGCTATACTGCTGTTGTAAAAAAAGGTGCATTTTAACATTTTTGTGTTGTTAGTGTACTGCTAACAAAAGTTGAATGTTTTACTGTAGTAACAACAGATGAACTCTATAATATTGTATTTGTTTTTTTACTATTGAGACACAAACTCCGGAGTTCACCCAATGCAGTCTGAGGCATCATCAATGTTTACAATTATTTTGATTTGTGGGTCATTTTATTAATATTTTATACAGCTTAGATTAGTTTAAATCCCTGAGAAATACATGCATGTATCTTATAGAAAGTCTAGATGATGTGTGCAATTTATTAGAATTGGAAAGATTGTTATTTTTGGACAAAATGCTGATGTTGTGATAGACTATCATTCACCGCCAGTCAGTAACACGCCCTTTCTTTGAAAGTTGAAAACTGATGGTAATAAATCCTGACCACGTCGTTGGATGTGTAATGATGCGACAGATCCGTGTGATAAAACAGGGGCTTCTAACGTCCGACTCCTTGAGGGACCTCGCATTGTCCAGTGACGGCAGCCCCTTTTTCTAACCCTATATCCCTTTAAGCGGGTTTCGTCAGCTAAAACCCTATCATCTTCCATCGCCCAGATATATACAAAAGTTTTACAAGAGGGATGAAATTTGACCCTGAGGATTTTATTATTCCCCGTTTAGGCTGCATTGTGATGTTCTGGTTAGATATGGCAGCTCGAAGATCGTGGTCTATACAACGTGAAAAATATCTCCCCAAAGCGCTTGAACAGAATGCCGTTACTACATTGACTTGGTTGTAGAAACATATCGAGTTACCGAACAATTGAAATTCTCCATTATACAGATTTCAACAGTATCTGTACTCGGTGAAAAGAGAGACAGACAAGCCTTCAATGGCTACCCTAACATAGTCTTTTCACCCAGGCACGAGTTACCGTTCGCGTATATGTTTGACTAACACGTTCTTTACTTTCAAATACAAATGTCAAATTTGCTCCTAATAAACCGCGGCATTGTTAAAATTTTCTTCTTTGTTTTCGTATAAACATAAAAATCTGCTACATCTCCGACATCTCAATTTTTGTTAAATGACTTCAGATTTAGCAGTATGCTGAAAACTGACTTAGAGTATAACAGCTTATTTTCTTTGACAATACATTAAAAGAGTTGGTAAATAACCGTATAATGGTTATATTCATTTCAATATAGCCAGACGTATATATTTTTAAAGTACTGTATTTATCAATTTAAATAATGAGAATTCTGAAATAGTTTTACATTTGTATTTAAGAGATGAAATACCCTTTTTCTAAAGTGTGATGAAGTCTTAAAACTGTTTCATATTACTTTGTTTATAAAAGTCCTCGTGTCATATGGATATTGAAATACGGGTAAGAACATTTATTAAAGTGCAGCGATTTTACAATTATATTGCAAATAAACCATGTAATTTCCCCAGCCAGAGAAACAACTCTCAAATTTAATAACGAACCCACTGAATTATTTATTGAAAAACAATAAATCGCGATATGTGAAAATTTATCCCCTCGTTAAGCGACATTTATATGGAAATCACTAGTCTCTAATGTCGCACAATTAAATTCGCAATTTCGGGGGTCGAAAAACTATAGACGGTGACGATTCCAATGAGAAAATGAGCCGGTATGACAAACGCTTTAATAATAGCATCCCAACTCGTTAATGACGAATATTTAACACGGGAACACAGTCGGTGATGAGGGGCGAAACCAGTTTTTCCCAGTTGTTAATTTCATCACATTAGTGACAGGTCGTCGATAAAATGTCAAAACAAAAACCTATCAGAATACGAAAGAGCGCGCTATAAACACCTTTTACAAATGCTTTTAAAGCGTCTAATATTTATAGAAATGATAGTTATCTCTCTACTTTAATTTGTTAAAAGTATATTTTGTAAAACCACCTATCATGAAACATGATCACATCTAATAGTCGGTCCTGTTTAATTGTATTTCAAAACACTCTAAAATACACAGTAAAAGCACATTATGATATCTATGAGTATTCGGACAAAACCTTTGTATTTATCTGATGAGAAAATGTTTTGCCTGATTTTTCACCTACAATGAATTAATCTACATATCCACAGATCTTAAAAATCTGTAACAGTTTAGAGTATATGTTAGAAATATACTTTCTTCTCTCAATTTTATTGTAACACATCATACACGAATCCAAAAGAAAAATAGCATATTGCATATATGTTTGTAAATTAACATTTAAGTTATAGATATTCGATATGAATTCTGCATGAATCGTTTTTGCTTTCCGGAAACAGATATCCACTAAAAAAGGGTCAGTTCTATTCGGATTTCCATTTTCACAGTAATCCAGATAGCACAAATTGACATGTCACGGCCTATCAGTCCCCAGTGATAGAAATGATTTTCGCCATATGACAAGCATTTATTTAGCGACATTGGATAAACGCCATTGTCAGTACCTGCGGGCTGGCGCTGTGTTGGATCCACAAGCTCAATCGTATCTAATTGTCCATCTTCAAGCAAGTCGCCATGAAACCAGATCTTAGAAGCTTTAACCAGAAGCGGAAAGATGGACCCTCCTGCATGGATTCCGAAAGTGAAATAACGCGCGAAATATTTATTTATTTATTATTAATTTCGTTCATTCATTCATTCATTCATTCATCAATTCATTCATCAATTCATTCATTTATTTATTCATTTATTTATCTCTCGGAATATAAAATGTTGCGACTTGAATATTGAGGAAGATGTCAACATCATTTCAGTTGTTAAGAAATAAATATTGTGAACGTTTCAAAAGTTTCAAAAAAGATAAAAGTAAATGTTATAAATTTCGTCACATTTCCTATCTCTATCAATATGTATTATCACACTCCTTCATCTTTGTTTTAAAATCTGCATAATTGACACATCCGGGTTAACAATCCGATTCTGTAAACTGTTTTGCACAGATCAATGGTCACAGTGAAACATAGTGTAATAAGCAAAACCTTGAATAATGATTGCTTTGTTTCATTTTATACATGACAATGCAGAATAAATGAACAATTTACTAGAATTGTGTGGAGAAAACTACTCTAAATATTACACCCCAATGATTCCCATTCCATTTTACATGTATTTTCACATAATTAATAACGCAATTTCACTTATAAATAATGTGCACCACAATGTACAAATCTACATTATAAAGTTTGACATGCTATTTTCGGTATCTGTTGTATTACATTGTATATAAATACTATGCTAATGATCACCGTTACAGATTACATTGTTAGAAATCAAAAGGCTGGTACAGTTCACCACAGAGCGGTACTCAATACCATCGTGTTATCTATTACTCATTACGTATATTTTGCTGTCATTAATATGCAATTTAGAGTTTAATTACGGTTGTTATTCTTTAATATGAAGCGTCACATGCAGATTGACTTTCCTAAACATCACTCCATTGTTTTGTTGTGTACTGACGAAATTAACTTATTTGCTTTTTGGTAAAAGCTAAATGTAATTTCATTCAATTCAGAATTATTGTTGCATATGATTAAGTCCATGTGGATTTGGCATTCATTAAATCCACTGTAAGCTGGAAAGTCAGGAAATTACACCAAACATGTTCACTAAAAGAGTGTTTCTTCTTTAATTTAGAATTTACCTCCATACCCTTTATGGTGATGATTAAGCCGTTAATTTAACAATGTAGTACGTGCCTATATAACGCTTTTAAAGGTACATGTTGGAGAAACAGTTCGTTGCAAATTGTTATCATCTTCAATAAGAACTAAATGTACTAGAAAGTTCACTGGTTATCAGGAATACTCTTTTATATATTTCAATGAATTTGCTTTATACATTATGAACGTGTATATACTTATGAATTTCTAGTGAAAACAGTGTTTCAGATCATGGCCACTCGTATAACATGCTCTTCTTATATAACCACGCTGTCTCAGGAAAGATTGGTTATATTACCAGTGGTAATCGAATAACTGGTGATACCTCAGAAATGTAACTTCTCTATATCTAATGTTCCTCTTCAAACTGGTACTTGTAATCATTTCAAAGATTAACTCCTTGCTTTTACCCATTGGGATCACATTTTAACTTTTAATTCTTTGTATTATTTTTGTTTGACTATTTATTTTAGTAAAGTGACAAGCCATGTGCAATTTTATCTTTAAAATAAAGCCTCCGATTAGACAAATTGTTTTGCATCTTCAAGTGCACACGAAGTTGTATCAATCCGTGTCCATACTAAAATCTCGCCTCTGTTGCCTACACTGACATTAAAAAGATCGTACAGATTAGTTTTTTAGAATGATAACAAAGGCAAGGCCACTAGGTGTGCAAATCGTTTACTTCGAAAATATAAGCATTTAACGGGATGTCAAAACTGATATACACAATAATTACCATTATATGTCAAAATGATCGTTCTCATACAGTGTGTAAATTGTTTATGGCAAAAAGACGTTTCTTTCAGTTTATTTCGGCTCGGAAATGATTATAATTTACATCACCTCTTCTTGCATTAAAACTCAGTTATGAAAGAATATGAACCGAAGGATCTATGTCATCCATAAAGGCGTTATACCAGTTTATGTTTACTAAAGAGTCTTCATAAAAGACACAGAAGCAGCTATATTATTATATATTATATAATTCAGCTGAAAAGAGAAGCAAGCCATGAAAAACGGGAACACAAGACTCTTATTATTTGACGGACTATAATGATATTTCCCTTGAAACTAAATTTAGATTATATTGATTGAAAGAGTAAGGAAATTGATGCCTATAGAATATCCTTATTTTGATGCATAAAATTCATTTGGCTCGCAGATGCTACAAACAAGGAACACTATTACTGGAAATCGTATGACCCCAGATGCCGCTGATAATGCAGAACCTCTCAGAGCTGCGATGTGAAACATATGTTACCGAAATATTCTAATTAACTTCCCGTGTCACCAAAGATTGGGGCATTGGAAATGCTCTCATTGGGGTCAGAGGTCACGTAAAATATGCCTCTTTTTGATGTCAAATCTTATACACCTCAGGATCATATTGAAGTGGCACTGGAGTAATATAACTATTAATGAAGTACTATAACTTGACTTTTGACATGAACAGAATGGAAGAAATCTTAAGATAATTTAGATATATATCTCTGCTCTTATGACATGATTTGTAAAATATAACATAAATGTAGCACCAAAATGTATTGTCTTTATATACTCAAAGTATATTTAATGTTAATAATAATAATAAACTGTATTTATTGTTTTATTTTTCGTGTATTTTCAAATATTTATATAAAAGTGTAGATTAAAGTTAATTTTTTAATGTTCGGATATCAAAAGATTAGATGCAAACCAGTAAGTTAATTTTTCGATACGATTAAGTCATACTTATCTTTCCGATGCAATATGATTCGGCCAATATTATCAGATATATATTTAAAAATCAAGAATAACAATGACTACACCCGAAGTAATTGCATATATAATATTGGTATCAGTGATATTTTCCTGAAGAGTAATTATTATATTGAATCCTGCTCTATCATTGTGCTGAGTGTCCGACGTGTGAATAACAACGCTATTGTCATCCATTTCATTTCGACCGATATTGTTTGGTATAGTAGACACGAGCGTCTGGTGGTATATATTGAAGAAGACCGACTCAAAGTGTTAATAACAACATGGTTTAAGGCCACTTAAAGAAAATAATTTGTTTCTCATCACGCGTCCCTCCCTGAAATATCTGCCTTCCCTATTATATTTTTTATTTTGAAGAACGAGATTTTTTCGATTTGTTTCAACTCCGATTTCGTTTTAGTTTGCCAAACTCACATTTAAAGAAGTCAACCATGCCGTTTGTCATAATGTCAGATATGGAAATGTTTCACGACTCTTAGGCTATAGTTTGACATCAACATAGCAGAAAATGCATTACTGAATGACATTTTTTCAACACATAACTACTCAAATAAAAAATCATATTTAAAAATACAATCCTCACTCCCTTCCCTAAAATTGCAAAAAAGTGATGAGAAACATGATATTTTTAAGTGGCCTAATTGAATCTTCAGTTGTATTCATATAAACCCCTAATGATCTTAGAATTTGAGTTTTATTTGAACTGATTTTGTTGATTTACTAGTATTGTAAGCACTCAGAGAGAAAAACATAGATTTAAATCTATTTAAATTGCTTTTATGATGAAACCTTTGACTTAAATTTGAAAATAAGTAAATATGAACACAAATCTGTTTGAGTGCTAATAAGGAAGAGAGTTTGTTTGAAAATAACATCAGTGTGTGTGCAAGGAACATGGGTGTTTAAAGAAATCACAACATGTATTTGAGAAAAGCTGTTTTTTGCTGGTCTTTTATTATAAATTGTGTGACTCCATTCTGAGATCGTGAATTAGATCGGGCGTTAGTGTAGACCCCTGGAGTAAATGTTCGCTTTTCAAAGCTGCGCAAATAAACACCGATTCTCTAGTCGCTTCATGGTATCCCACAGTAAACGCCAAGGCTAGGATAGGGATTACGTTAATCCTCGATTCAACACCGCCATGTTGCAAGAGGCCACAGATGTAGCGGATGAGGCCCGGGACGCCACCTATCCCTTCCCAGGATAACGCTCAACGCACGTCAGGATAGGGAACGTGGATTTAGGTCCTTAATAATCTGGGGTTCACCCTTCTAATCAGTTTCACCCCACGTTCTGTGTGGAACTATCCGACGCTAAGTGTCCGTCTCTCATGACATTATCCCAGTTCCATGTAATAACGCTAATTGCCGCCATTGTTTCCTTATGGAGACATGATGCTTAAGTATGCTTTTCGGCATCGCTGGTGTCCATGTGGCACGTTCCGGCATCCCTCCTCCCCCACTCCCTCATGAGAAAATTACATTTGTCCGAATTTTACAAAATTGTCCTGCGGCAGATGTACAACTTTTCTGCGAATAGCGCTAATCCAAGTCTCTTTGTCGTCTTCGCAACTGCAACCGTCTAAAGACAAACACTTTTCCACGCAATTACGTTGTGAGACAGTAGTCCCAATATCCTCAGGCTACAAAAAAGGAAGAAAAAGCCTGGTTCGAGATTTTTGAGAGCAGAAAAACAAGCCCGATCACAATGATTTAACACGTGGGTTATACACACCGAAATTGACAATATTATTGTCTTTTACTGTCAGCAGATCTTGCCGCAAGAATATTTGTACGTTCTAAATATTATTATAAGAGAAAATGTCCGAAATGGTATTTAGCAATGCTGATGAGTGGCTTCTGTCTTTGGGCCGTGTGCTGATTCGCTGTCTTCAATAGCGTAAACCTTGTTAAATACACAATTGACACTCTCGGCAAAATTTACTTTGGAATCGTGATGATAAGCTTCGTTGCAATAACACGAAACAAAACAGCCATCTTTGTCCAGAGAGAACCTTCAAAACGACTGACAAATCTCCCAGTTATTAGATTTTAAACTTGTTTTGTGTTTATGCTGCCATGTGGCTTTAAATCGGAGTTGTCTTAAACGATTTGGGACTGAACAGTGTTTTGGTTTCTCTGGCACGCCGAAGAGGAGAAGTAAATACACGAATTCTTGTTTCTATAGGGACGCGAATTTGAAATTATTTTTAAATTATAGAAAAAAGAAGTGTGGAATATTTCGATGGCACCACCATTGAAGGCGATCGTTAGACAGGCATTTGAGAATACTACAATGGCGTCTGTCATTGACAGTTTAACTGAGGTTTGTGTCATTGCCGTAAAACGAGTTTTAGAAATAAAAATGCCTCGGTTATGAGATTGAAACACTTGCACTTATTTTTAAGATATTTGTCTGAAAATGTTGTTACGAATGCAATATTCGTATGATTAACATTCGTCGTTTTTTGGTTGAATATTTTGCGACATTTGCAATGCTCTGTACATATATAAATATGCAAATCTAATGCAACTGAATTTATAATAAGACCATATTTTATTGGATAATGATGAACAGTCTGTGCCAGTGAATACTCAGATTAACCCTATCGTCCAATTAACCCTTTTTAGGAGACAGAAATCAGTTCTATCATTCTATTACTCTATTAACGGAAAACAATTCCATTAAGACTAATAAATTCTACATTCATTTTACCCCTTACGTATTAATGCCTTAATCTGTTCGGATGATCCATGCTAGAAATATCATCATTAAGCCTAGCTATCAGTGTGGGGTCATTTAAGCCCCTGATGCCTTGTCTTTAAGGGCCAGTGTTCACCCAGTTGTTAAATTCACGAGGAAAACGTGCGGCTTGCAAGCATGCTTGACAAGTCTGGCGATCTATCACTTGTCAAAGTTCGCCTTTTGAATCCTTCACAATTTCCTTTCGCGTCAGCTCGCTCGCTCTAAGCCCTGCTCGACACTTCACATCAAACGACTAGATATGTTATAACTAAAACATAAAGCCCTGTCGAGGTCCTCTCTACCCTTTGGACAAAGAATAGAAGGTTATTGTGGTGTACAGAAGCCTTTGTTGAAGGCGATTCCCAATTCCGTTCTCTCACGGTACAACTGAGATTAAGCCAAATTCTTGGGCTACCCCGAACTGGTTTCTATGGCGACAGAACCCAAGCGGCACTGTAAGATGTCGGAACAAGTGCCAGCAAGTAAAGCCTACCTCGACACTCTTCTGTCTCGTCTCATGAAATCCGCATTCTTCTCTCCTGACAAGACTTTAATAGCTCCCCCGCAAACTCAGGTGTCATGTCGTGTCGCTTATTAACCATGAATTAAATCCATATCCGTCCTTATTTTTATACATGTATTCAATGCACATTATTTTCTACAACTTTTGATATTGTTTATTATTTGAAGTCTCAGCTATACATGGTTAGAAACAATTTCAAAATGTGTCCCTTTTGGTTGAACTTGTAGAGACCAAACATAAACTGAAAAAAGGTATGGACTTTTCGTCAACTTTATTCGTTGGAAATCTCGACCGGAAATGGTCAACTAAATCAACCGAATTAACACCTTTCTCTTTTCTTCATCCTTGGTGTAAAGACTGAAACACGTAGAACAGCAGATATTGAATTGATATTATTTACTCCAAATTTAAACATCGGTGTTTACCCTAAGTTTTAACCATACAAGTAAATATATCAATCGTTTCCGTATTTAAACAGATGGAACAAAAGATTGAACGATAGAAGAACACCTGTATTTTACACCTGAGAAAGGTGTGAGGCATTCTATATGTTGTATCTACAGAAAGAGCTAATCGACATACAAGACTAGCTTTCCGCGGTCAATTAAGCTAAGGGAATATCAGAAACTTCTTTTGTAATGTATCGTATGTCCAGATTCTGGTTGTAATTGTTGTAGAAGTTTAAAAGCCCATCAAATGCTACATTAATCTGTTCACAAGAGGAACTGAAACTCACCAACAATAACCCTCTCTCAGTATTATGCTTCTATATACTTCCCTTGTATACCATATTATCTGGTCATTGTCAACACAAATTATGACAGTAAATATACCACAAAACAACATTTTGCTCTCGCCATGGCGATTCTAAGGGTTTCTTCTGTATATAACACGCGTGCATTGTATGTAATCAATCGAAGCTCTCTGTCGTGCTGTAAATTAACACTGATGTATTTAACACCGGCTTCAAAGACGTTTCGATTTTATGCTATAAATGTGTAAAGAGACGGACTATGACCATATGTGACTGGGTCTTTTGAGCATATTTCCTCATTTCAGAAGGTAACAAAGGCTGAATGCGAAAGTCGATTCCTATCCAACAGCTTTGACTATAGACACATAGACACGGCATCGTTAGAGCATGCGACAACTGCTACATTGACAACAGAAATTGCAAGAAAAGTGTCCCTTAAGTCATTTACGCTGTAATTTCACCATAACCCGCCGCGACAGTCGATTTCCAGCCATCCTTCAATTTGTAATGTGGCCGCGAATTTCTGCTGCAGTTCATTCACTCTTGATATGGATCTTTTTGTTTCTTAAGTGCTCGGGGTTACATTTCTTAGCTTTCTGTAATGATACTAGTATATTGTAACCACTAACATACCATAAACAGTTTACAACGTACGATAACTTACAATAAGACTAACTTTCATTATTCATTGAAGAGATTGCTAACAATCAAATTGTCGTGTATAATTGGTCAAAAGCAAGGCGAGTATTTTCTGTTATTTTTAAAAATGAGATCTGGTACTGAATAGATGCTTTTAAGGTGCATATTTTGAAGTGAATGTTTCAAATATATTAGTATACACGTCTCCACGATTTTTGTTGAAATGTCATTGTTTTGCCGACTCCCCGTGAAAGATTGTATGATACAAAATTACCAGAGTGATCTTTTCAGTTGATCTTTAAAAGTTTAATATAACAATCGATGTATTTCCTTCCAAATTCAAATTCAACGCTTAGTAGATTTAGTTAATAAATTGTTGGCTTTCTATGTTATAACTTTATTTATTATGTTTATTATAACTTTTGGGGTATTTATCAATTGCCTTTTTTTCGTTTATTGATTTGATACATATTTGCCATTAAATGTTATAATTTCAGGCTTTGAATTTTAGATTTAAACATTTCGGATTGATTTATGGCCTGTTATTATTTTTGTGTATTGTATATATATATATATATATTTTCTTGATTATTTTTTGGATAAATTGTAGGTGAATATTTTGTAGCATAAGCTATATAAATAGTTTCAGCACAAACTCATAGACACTGTATGTTACGGTTTACAAAGTTATGTGAACATAGACATGTACATATTTTAAATTGTTCTTAAATTAAAAAAACCTTTCAAACATGAATTACAGGGAACGATGAACATTGATTAATATATTCTTCTTAGAATAAAACTAATAAGTTGTAAATAATAAGAAGACTTAATGACTGTCACAATCAATATGCTGTTTAATCACAAACATTGTTTTTCAAATACCCAGTTACATTGGCAAGTAATTGTTTGGTAAAAAGATGTCCAATCGTAATGCTACCGTATCTCAATATTTAATAGACGGCCAATATGTTCTATTAAACACACTATGTATACCCCACATTGTTTATGACAGGGATTTTTCTCTGTAAACGAAGCACTGAAGAATTTATTGTTCGCATGATTTTCTGCTCAGTGAAGGCCCTAGGTAATTACCGCAGAATGACGCCTCTAGCCGCTTGGAATCAATGGCGGTCCGTATAATTATTTCTTCAGGTATTGTGAAGACTTCTCATAACCCGTTGATTTATCACTGGCAGTTTTCCTCCTTTCACAAGCCCAGTCTTAATCGCCTTGATTTAGACATTTTTGATACTTTTCTTTGTCCATAAATCATCCCCGTTGAAATTTAAATTTCACGCTAAACTTATTTTTCTAAATGTATCTCACAGATGTGTTTATATTCATTTGCCCGAAACTGGATTAATTCGTGTGGGAAATAGCATTAAGTAAAGTCGTAGCAGCAACAATTGTTTGTAATTTACGTTATGAGGGACGTTTGCAGATTCAAATTACTTGTATCTATATCAGGTGCATTGATCCCCTTTGATAACGTTCATTACTACTACTTTTAACATTGGATTAAATGTGACTGTTACACACATGCATTTTATAATCTGGCATTTATATGCGTGTTAATTCCTTCTTAATACGTCCGACAAACCTTTATTTTCCAGTTTACACTGGAAGTATTTTATGCAATGAAGGTATCATCAGTCCTTTGAAAATTCATCTAAACAATACGGTGGAAATGTTCGGTATTCGATCAGCACATTTTTATGCTTAATGGCTCAAATAATAGTCGTAAATGTCTTCTACAAACTAGAATTACAGTGCCCTAAACGAATTAAAAATATATGATAAAGTATAATGCATGGTTAAAAAAGTGTTAATAATTATCCAGGTTAAAGGCGAATACTATGTTTCTTTTTGTTAGATAGATGCGAACAAAGCAATACTTTTAAGGATAAATGTTTGAAAAATACCAAACTGTGAATGAAATGTTCCTTGTTCCTTGTTCCTCCTACCAGACGTGTGTTTTACATGTTCACATATGTTTTACATGTTCGCATATCCTCACCACACACCCATATTACGTATGCATACATGTAGTCTCAAATGTAATTTGTTGCTGTCTGTTATGTAAACTTATAGTGGGATACATGGTCAAACTCAGTGTTTTCTTTTCAAAAAACGACTACGATAAATATACATAACATTATGTACAACCACGAATAATACACAAAAGATATAGCATGTTTGTCGGTTTTACAGCTTCTTGAATATTCTCATTTATTCTTAGACCCCACGGGTGACAACATAAATAAAAACATTCCGATCTTTCTGAAAATCTTGAAAATATTCGTAAAACTTCGGAAACGTTATACTTGCAAATAAATGCATTCAGCTCATATTCGGAAATCGACGGAACATTCTTCGGTAAACCCTCAGAGAAAGGTTCCGAATGAAGCTGTCTATTTGAAAATAGAAAATAAAACCGCCTGCATCTGCCGGGAATAAGAGAATACGGCGTTATTTAGTTAGGCATACAGTTTTACAATGTATAATTTACAGTTTATGTTATTTATTTCACACAGATAGCACCAGGCCTAATGTAGCGATAAAATACAGAAACAGATTCGAATAGATTTATCAATTAGAACAATTTATTTGTAAAAATGAGCATGGTAAACTGGAAGTTCATATTTCAAAGAACATTCGGTTTGCAGTAAATGCAATATTTGTTTATCTGTGTAAGAAATGTTGAAATGACGAATGCATGTATGAAAGTTGAAATGACGAATGCGTGTATGAAAGTTGAAATGACAAATGCATGTATAAAAGTTGAAATGACGAATGCAGGTATGAAATTTGAAATAACAAATGCGTGTATGAAAGTTGAAAGACGAATGCAGGTATGAAAGTTGAAATAACAAATGCATGTATGAAAGTTGAAATGACAAATGCGTGTATGAAAGTTGAAATGACGAATGCATGTATCCAAGTTGAAATGATGAATGCATGTATGAAAGTTGAAATGACAAATGCATGTATTGAGGATGGTTTCATACAATGTTTATCAATATATTCAGAAAATCGTTTCCTTCTGTTTCAGATCCCAAAGAGGGGGTTTACAAAGAAGCAAGCAGGGTACAACCTCAAGGTATCGCAATAATAATAACAAAAAATTGAAATTGAAAATATAATACGTTTTATTCAGTAAATGGTATTTTAAATAAACCTTTGAAAATTTCGACAAGAGTTTTATCAACGAGAGATGTTACGTTTATTCTAACATTTTGTAATAACTGACATTGCAGACCAAAGTTATATTTTTGTACTCCAGTATAAACAAAATATTATACGTTTTGCAATAAACGATCTAATGAATTGTGTCTTGTGTCTACTTTTTGCAGGATTTTTACATTTAGTAATATAATATTTAGATATAACTAAAGGATAATTTGGTCACATATTTACAGACAATATTTCACTACATGGATCTACCTTTCGTAAAATCTTTGCATTAACAACATAGTGTATATATATGTATATTAGTATAGAATATTATATCTGTATGGACCACATTAATATTGAAAACATATTTTCTACATTTTACACATTCGTTCTATTAGCAACACAGTATCTTGACATTAGTGAAGAACCATATATCCAGTTATTTATCAAAATAATAGTACAAAGTTAATATCCAAAGAATCACAATATAAAATAATACATAGTGTGTGCTTTGTGCACATGGGACAATGGTTTCGCAGAAATTCTGCCATTCATTACCACAAATTCGGTATGATACAAGAAGCCTGTACTTTCAACAAAATTGAAAGTATACTTGTTCTTTGTTTTACGTTATCATTTCATTTTCGGTTACTTTTGCGCTTATAACTTAAAATATTTTTCTGTAGCAAAGTGTAAATACGTAAATTAAGGTGATGACATATGTTGTTTATTATGTCATAGAATATAACGGTGCTACTGCATACTAAAATATATTCAATTTGTGAGAGATTCCTTTTTAAGGCCACTGAATCGTAGTAGTAAGCGTTTATGTGAAATATTGAATATTGCAGTTGCATTAATTTATAAAATCGAATATATGTCAGGAGAAAGGAATGGGGAATTGTTGGTGAAAGCCTGGATGACAGAACGCCAGTCTTAATGGAATGAGGTCACAGAGGTCAACTTTTAAACATGGTCACGACCTTGTAAGTTGTCAAAACTCAGGCCTGGTTTGGTGAGGAATTGGCTTTAAATATGGCAAGATGCCACTGTATCAAATTCCATTAAAACGAGTCCCCAGGCATCTGTACACAAATTGTAAAATACATCTTAATTGTAGTCAATTATTTTACACCTCTGTGCGCATACGAGTGGCGCTTTGGGAGGGAATATGGAAAGAATCAAACCCTCGACGAGACGTAAGATGTAAAACTATGTGAACGTCAGCAGATGCAGTGGCTTCAGGGGAATCTAAGTTAACAAAGGATGTAATTTGATAAACATGTCTTCGACAAATACCATGCTTTCTACACACACAGGATGCATATAATATAAAATAATATAATATAATATACATTTAATATAATATAATATATAATAATACAATATAATATGACAACTATATAATACAATATGACAACTATATGATATAATATAACGACGACTATATAACATAATATAGTGACAACCATATGATATAATGTAATAACTATATAATATAATAACTATATAATATAACATAACATAACATAACATAACATAATATAATATATGACAACTAAAATATATTTAAACGACTTACGTACATATCGAGGTGTCGTATTTTCTATATTCCGTTGATAGTATTTATTAGCTGAGTCCGTGAGTTACTTAAGTTGCTTCAATTTATATTAAGAAAAGAATTGAATTGGAAGCTAATTCAGTCCACTGAATTTCGACAGCACTTTGCAAAACGCATCGGCATAAACAATATTTATTATGCCATATAACGTTTCTGAAAACGTGAGATTATACTTGACGGAGTAAAGTCTGACTGAAACATGTTTAAAACAAAAAATAGGTACCAGTGAAAATATTGGAGAGAGTGAACCAGTCATCAGAACTGTTTCTAACCTTTAGAGCGTTCGCAGCAACGCAACCTGTTCAGATGAATTTTGCAACACAATTACTTTTCATCGGTCATAAGTGTACGTGTCAAAGAATATCGCAAGCATAGACTAAATAATCTATTATTTATCAATTAAATGGTGTGTGGAATAAAAATGTGTACTTTTATTTTGAATAAGGACGTGTGAACAAAATATGTAAACGGAACCAATATTTTGTTTCTAAAATACCAACCAATATTGTTTTAAATTTCGCGTCAATGTTCTGTATGTACAGTTTTCTCTTGAGCAAATATTTCGACAAGACATTGGCAAATTGGATTATCTGGTGAAAATACAAAATGTTTACCAATCGTTCAGAAAATTCAAGCTTTGTTTTTGTTGGGACGTTTAATTCGATATAAGTTCACTTATGTGCTGTTGATTATGTTTTACTTTTACGAAAGCAGTTCTTTCTGAAACAAAAAGTCGATAAACTGTATTGCCCAACTTTAATTTCCACGCAAATTAATGTAAATATTTGGCTATGCTAACGGGGCTAAGCTATACAACACTTATTACTTTCAATTAAAGTATGCCTGGCGGCCATCCGTTATATATGTTTCGAATAATGCCACTGTATATTTTGCTAGAATGCATTTACATGAAGTTTGCATTGGAGACATCGGTTTTCGATCGTGCAGAACTGAAGACGTTATTCTGTGCAAGTCTCTGTGGATATAAGTACACCTGAAAAAATGATTGAGACATATGATTGCTTATTATTTTTTAGGATTAAACGGGTTTCTTAATATAGACAGTATAAACAAGCTAATTATTTCCTCTAAGCATCCTTTAGCATCCTTTAAGCACAATCTGTCTCTTATGCCGTAGAAGACTCGCTCTTGTTCCTCTCAACGCCCATGCTGTTTCATCCAATTCGACAGACCTCTTGTCACGGAGAAAATCTTAGATCGAATTTCATTGGCTATTGTGTCCATGGAGATCCGTGTTTATGATACATCATCGAGCCCAAACCGTCATGGCTGACACATCTTGACGGGGCTGATCGAACTAAGACAAGACTGCCATTCTTTGTGAAGGAATGATGTCTCTGGATGGAAGAAAAGACATATTTCTTGACGATGCTTTCAAGAGGCCTACGGGATTGCATTATCGATATAGCTGGCGGACTAAAGGAGGTCTTTCTTTCCCCCCAATCGCCTCCTTCGCTCCGTCTCCCACGAAAATAGGTGACGATGGGATTATCAGTCCCTTTGAAATTTCAACGTCATTGTTTCCCCATCGCCAAAATGAGTTCTGAATGACAAAACGTTAGCAGGCTCTTTAACATAATTAAGGTTGCCAAATGTTCAAAACCCAATACGTACTAGCAGTAACTTTCTTTATATTGTCGTGGTTAACTCGCCGGCTAGACAATAAAAGATATTGTCGAGGTACTACGCTAGAGGCCAACCAGTTAGGTATAAAGGTCGGTGGTTCGACGCTCGCCCGGTTGAGCAGGAAGTCAGCTTACTTTCGTTATTAGACCGGCTCTGCTGTCCTTAAATTGTGGTGATGTGGCTGAAAGATTGCTAAAAACCCAACGCACTAGCAGTACATCTGCAGTTCTATTTCCTGTCTTTAATGGGTGCATGGTGGCACCAGGGTAAGGTTGGGGCAAGGGGTTATAGATCCTCCTCCAGTCGGGGCAAACTCAATAGCAATTCATTGAGGAAACGTTTGATAACATGTGAGTGTTTTAGAGGTGTTATTTGAAACTGTGTGTACTTGGCTAAGCAATTAAGGGTATGTAGCTCCCTTGTCGGTGTTCTCGGACCCACCTCCACCCCTCTGTCGGGCTGAGACGCCCTATTTGGGGTTAAATGCGATCGTTTGCTAAGCAAAATACACACATTTTTAAATTACACAACAAAATACCCAAATTTTCTTCGAAATTGTCCCCGACGTTTTGCTATAAACCTATGGCAGGGGAGGGGGGGATTAAAG
>JAUELE010155148.1:0-23195 GCA_031471655.1 Diodora aspera
AAAAGCCTTTAGCCAGTCTACAAATCAAGTCTAGCTAGCTTCTATGAAACTGCATTGTAGGAGCAGGGCTCTTGAAGAAATAAAAATTAAATAAAAATTAAATAAAATAAAATAATTTAAAATATTTCAGAGACTATTTTTTAGTCTAGTGACCAATGTGCTGCCCACAAGACCAACTCATCTTACCAGTAAATAAGTGACACGGTCTAGAGCGAATGTAATGCTATCTTCCCTTTTACTTTAGATCTGGTATGGGTATGATTTGGCAATGCGATTATTTACTATAGAGAATTGATCCCATATGAGAAACAGTGTTTATATAACACCACTGCCATGGCCTACTTTGCTTTGTGGCATCTTACACTGACATAGTACACCGGATGTATCTACCGGTATATCACAGCTTATGTCATTCTTTGAAAGCAAAGGACATGGTCTTCTTAAATATCATGACTATCAACCAGTCAGTCTTGGCATTTCCAATGGAACTACAAAATTAAACAACTGCCATTTTGAAAATAAAGTTCACACGGATAAAGTCCCAAGTTTTTTAAAATCACAATATAACTATCTTCTGCAATGATTTTCGTGCAACATTCAAACCAAATTTTACTTTTGAAGAAAGAATATCATGTACCGTACATACAAAAAACCTGAATCAATCGTTGTCCACATTAGAATTGTATTGTATTGTTCTTTGATTTACTAAATCTTTTGGTGCATGACAATAATAATTAGCATGAGTATATATGGAGGTGACAATAGTGATTACCATGAGTATACTTTCTGTGACATTTCAAAGACCTAATAAAATATGTGTGGAAAGCCATAACAAACAAAGGTGACATATACTGCTCTTTTAAAAACTACAAGAGAATGACTCTCAGATGTGATAATTTAGCTCCCCACACCACATTCCAGTTGGTTGGTTGTGGGAATTAACAATCTTTCAGCCATATGCCCACTTTAGCCAGTTGAGTGCATCACCTGAGGGAAGCTGGAAGATTTTTGATGTGATGAAACCTGTGAGCTAAGGCTGGTACAGACAAACCCATGGTGATACTACAATGTGATAATGTACTATATGATCACTGCATGTAGAAATACTGACTACTGCAGAGAAACATGCCAAGCCCCTTACAGCAGGAATCAAACCCATGACCCTCTTGAAAAGCTAATCCCTGATACAGTATATATCCCATTCACGCCCGACTCAACGTGGACTTTTGACTCAGGTGGTCAGTGCTCCTCCTCATCAGAAACTTTATATAATCTTTTAACGGTTAGTCCCTGATATATCTTCTTCACTAATGACTGAACATGGATTTGTTTTCAATTGATGTCTACTAGACAACAAATAAATACTGTCTAATTTTGATTGTAATGAAGGAAGTACATACACATGAGTAGAACATTTTGGCCTGTAAACTTATGCAGTGAACAGGTGCCCAGTTGCAATCAAATCAATTTAGCACTTAAAGTGTTGATGATCAGATTAAAATCATATGCAAAGGACTGATTCACTGAATTTGCTTTAAATTACCTAGACTCTAAGCATTTTGTCTCAAGGAAGATTGACTCTTGGCTCAGGTCAAGGTGGGCATGACAATCTCTGAGCATATTGTCTCAAGGAAGATTGTCTCTCGGCTCAGGTCAAGGTGGGCATCATAATCTCTAAGCATATTATCTCAAGGTAGATTATCTCTTGGTTCAGATCAAGGTGGGCATGACAATCTCTGAGCATATTGTCTCAGGGTAGATTGTCTCTTGGCTCAGCTCAAGGTGGGCATGATAATCTCTGAGAATATTGTCTCAAGGAAGATTGTCTCTTGGCTCAGGTCAAGGTTGGCATGACAATCTCTGAACATATTGTCTCAAGGAAGATTGTCTCTTGGCTCAGGTCAAGGTGGGCATCATAATCTCTGAACATATTGTCTCAAGGAAGATTGTCTCTTGGCTCAGGTCAAGGTTGGCATGACAATCTCTGAGCATATTGTCTCAAGGAAGATTGTCTCTTGGCTCAGGTCAAGGTGGGCTAGACAATCTCTGAACATATTGTCTCAAGGAAGATTGTCTTTTGGCTCATGTCAAAGTGGGCATGACAATCTCTGAGCATATTGTCTCAAAGAACATTGTCTCTTGGCTCAGATCAAGGTGGGCATGACAATCTCTGATCATATGGTCTCAAGGAAGATTATCTCTTGGCTCAGATCAAGGTGGGCATGACAATCTCCGAGCATATTGTCTCAAGGAAGATTATCTCTTGGCTCAGGTCAAGGTGGGCATCATAATCTCTAAGCATATTGTCTCAAGGTAGATTGACTCTTGGCTCAGGTCAAGGTGGGCATGACAATCTCTGAGCATATTGTCTCAAGGAAGAATGTATTGTGGCTTAGGTCAAGTAATAAAGTTTTTGTTGTTTCACCAGTCACAGATGCATTTTTCGGTATGCATGCAAAGCACATGGGTTGGTTATCAGAAAACAATGACCTCTGAGAACAATAGTGATGATCGGACCATGTGGTATATTTTTCTGCATGCTACAGTAAAACTTTTGCCTGTCCATTGCACCTGGCAGAAGTTCCAAGCCCAATACAATTTTAGCCCATCATGTGTGGTCGTGTGGTAGGTATTTCAAACATTAACATTTAGGTACCATTAGGAGTAAAATCTACGACTTGTTAATCCCCATGGTTGGCTGTTTTACCGTCTTCATCAGAATCCAAATATTTATTGTTGCTTTGTTAATCTATACTGTTGATTCCTTACACAGAACATTCATGTTTCAGTTGAATATTTGTTCTGCTGACAGTGGTTGAACTATTAAAAGCCCAGCCCAGACATCAAGGGGTATAGTCCTGAATAACATGCTCCATATGCAGACTAAACCATAATCCACTCCGCACAGAATACAGATTAAAATTCTTGCCAAATCCGTAAAGAAATTCCAAGAGTCACCAGCCATATTATTGACAGCATGTGTGACCGGTCGTATGAACAAATCTGTAGCCTCATGTGGGAGAGGCTCCGGTGCTGTTGTAAATGCCAAGTCAATGGTAGTAAGCTTCTCATATCTTTGTGCAGGTGCTTGCACAAATTTGCACAATGAAGCCTATAATCAGACAGCATATTTGAACCTCACAAAGAGATTACCGGTACTCGTTACCTCGTTGTTGCTGTAAGAATGAAATAGTTCAGAAATGTTGTTGCAGAATCAAGGTCCGTTTGAGGTTTCCTTAGTCTGTCATCCAGACCCTGAAGTTTTATTATAACAGAGACAAGCACTCAGTCTAGATATTTTGCCAGTCTAGAAAGCCGCAGTTAGCAGTCTCTCTGGGATCTTCTTTATTTTATTACAAATGAATATCGTTTTAATTTAGTTTTTTTTTAAATAAAAATTTTAATCTTACTTCAGAGACTATATTTTAGTCTAGAGGTTTCCTGTTCCAAATTTGATAAAACCCTGACTATGGTTCAATCCATGAAGCTGTCAAAACTTCACATTGCCTAACTTTTAACTCACGACCAGTATGTATTTCACGAGACCACAGACTTCCACATTTGAGAAGAAGGTCAACATAATGCAGCAATCCATAGAGTTCCAAAGATACATCTTCCAGCTGTAAATCAACAAATCAATCAAATACTAGTATTATCCCATTAGCTGAATCCAGGACTTTAGTTTGTATGCCTTGAGTTGGAAAAACTGGGAGCTGGAATGCTCATTGCAAGAAAAATGAACCAAGTAATACTACTGGTATCAAAATGGAAGCTAAGTTGCACAGAAGCCACAATAATGTCCAGTAATTTTGAGAAGTTGGAATGGTGTACGTATGTGCAATTCACACTACCAGTGACTGAAAGCTCTGCTGCACATTATTAAAATGTTGTAAAGACCGATTTAATAGTAAAATGATGCTTTTGAATCATAAACTAATTTCAGCAATAGGCCTATATTTTATGTTGAGCCAATTAGAGCAATTGCAATGTATTGGACACCGAACCTAAACTCCCTTGCAATTATTCTAAAGAAGTGCACAAAGTTGAAATATAATCTACAATCCTATATAACCTGTTCAGGGCAAAGGTTCAATTTATTACATTTGGATACCAGTAGAAGGAAGAATGGGAAACTAGTAGTCTTAGTCATGACTAAGTAGTAGTCTTATCAAAGTTTCAAAGTTTATTATTGTACCAAACACCATACAATGGCAGTGTACACAGTATTAATGAACAGGGCATATTAATGTGAATACATATAAAATATCAATATGAACAAAACAAGAAGGAAAATCAAGGTTTACATAGTAGAACATTCTAGCTAGATCTAAGCTGAAACATAGTGTATATGAAGTAGGCATTTCTAAATCTGACGTAAAACGCCAAATTTCATGTTGTATCTGCATACATCATATATACATCTACATACTTACAAATTTCATATATTTATTCCAATTGTGAGTTCCAACACAGGCAGTGTACAAATCGTAAACAACGTTCCCATGTGCAGATATCCCAGCGCCGTCTCGATAACATCGCTTGTACATTTCACGTAACGCGCACGAGATGCACCAGAAGACATAAACCGTAAGAACCGGATAAAGAACGAGCGCAACCAAAACGTAACACCTGTTCTCATTGTTTATGTGATTATCTTTTTGTTTTCTGTCCCGTAATATTTCAGGGTTTTTTTCGGATTTGGAAACGTTTTTGCTGCTCGGATGGCAGTGCGTCTATAAAGGCATGTCTGCTCATCCATTTACAACACACGTACATCCAACTTCAGTAATACGACATAAATGTTCGAAGATCTATACTGATAGAAATAAATAAAGATACACTTTGATTGAAACATTGTTGATTGCAATATCCTCGTCGATGTCAAGGGGTCATCTTGAGACATGAAGGACACACCAGATACTGGCAGTCCATGTGCTTCATGACTGAAAATATGTTCTAAGTTCATTGCAAGCAAAACATAATACTTCATATGTACCTCTGGTCCCTTACTTGTTTCCATCAGTATATCTGAATATCTAAGTATTCAACGATGATTTATTTTAATTTGAAAGCATATAAACGATAATGTTGCTCTTTCTCCCCCCCCCCCCCTTCTCTCTCAGGATAGCACGACAGAAAACAAGATATAAAACTGTCACTACACTGATCATTCATGTTGAACGTTTGTAAACAGTAATTTTATTTTTTATAAAGTATTTGTAATCCTAAGTAGCAAATACTGTATTTGATACATATTACACACATATAAGCTGCATAAGACCCCAAGTGTTAGGCAGACATTTACAATGAACAAGGTTAAAAGGTTAATGCGGCAAACCCAAACAAAAGTCACGTGATCTAAACGTCGCAATTCGTGTTTGAGTGACGGAAATTGACATTGGTAAGTTATTAGCTATACTAGTTATAATTGTGCAAAAACATGACTGCAGATGGGCTACAAAACATGCATGAAATGTTGCAATATTTATTGGTGTCAGAAGTGATTCAGCCATTATGCTTTGGCAGATATTGACGACCTCTTTGCTGTACAGGAACTGCATGTTATATGCCCGAGTATAATACGGATATATGTATTAAGCTACACTACATGCTACACTATCTAAGAATCACATTAGACATTGGCCGATTAGGTCACATATTTGACGTAACATAAGTTATCATCGTATACGCCTTGTTTTAACTGGCTTCGATACTGAATTTACTGACAGAATGTACCTTAAATATATAAGATACGAAGTTAACAACTGTGTTGATGTTATTATTATTAGTAGTAGTAGTATTAGCCAGTGGTATTTTTTCATTTATCAAGTGAAACTCGTTTAGTATTATAAGCCTGTTCTTCAGTACCTTTAACACATTATTTCAAGTTGGTTTTATTTATTTTATGAACAATTTGGGAGCGACGCTGAAGAGAAATACAATGAAATCGTTAAACTGGAAACACTGAAAATATTATGTCCCGGTCTTTTGTAAACTTTCATCTGTTTTGTTGTTCACCATCCGTTATAATGAACAATACTCGACGTAGAAGATATCCTTGGCGGGGACCCACCTCAGGCTTGTATAGAAACTCGCACGCGTTGTTCCCAATAACTAACGGGGTCCATTTTTCTCGTTTGGGCAACATACATCTGAGCATGGCATGGCAGCGGATGTTGCACTCTCGGTAAATTAGATAGAGAGGGGTCTTACAAGCTTGCCAGCCTTTTTCGCGTAAATGGCTGGCACTGCTACTTATGTTTTGGTGAAACGATTTCGCCAACGGGCTAGCTTCTCTGTCGCCGACTTGACGTTTTATCCCTGACAAGTTAAGACAGGTCGTATTGTTGTCATACACCGGTATAGCCAGGGTGCCTTTCGCCGGGACAGGCCCCAGGGCTTCCGACGAAGTGGGAGGGGATGGGACTAACGAGCGCTCATTAAAGCTCTGTGGCCAAACAGAGAAATGGCATGTTGAAATGAACGTAATTTCGACCCGTCTGACCTAGGCTTCGCAAATGAGCACCGCTCGCCCGAGCTAAAATATCCTTTTCTTACTGTGGGTACGAAGGTGTGATCGCAACTTCATTTCACGGTGGATGCTCCGAAAAAGGGGGCAGTTTTGGAAATGTACCTTTATGAATAGAGAACGACCTCATTATGTGGTCCGAGTCTATACACAGTCATTTAGGGTTTAGGGTTAATGATAACCGGGCGACTGTGTTTGTTGCCGCGCGCTGACACAATGTATCAACGGGTCGGATACAAGTCTGACACGCTTACTTTCATTTGAATAATCCAAGTGAATTGGAATAACGAAATCTCGCGAGATTCCACGTCTTTTTGTGTGAACAACGCAAATAGTTATATGAAAACGCTCAAGGACGAATGATAATTCTCAAAATAAAAACAAAAATTGAATTTTGTGAAACATTTCCCTGTATATATATGTATATGTATATGTATATATATATATGGTTTGATATGTGCAAACCTCCAGTCTCTTCAAAGATTTTGGGGGCGTTTTTCGTCGATATTTAATGATGATTTAAAACGTAAAACAGATTATTTTTTTTACGTCCGAGACACGCAGGTGCGCAAATACGCACACTTACGAGGATTTAATTGAGTTTTGTAGGCAGCAAACTGGTAGAGATTGATAGCCAGCAGATGAATTCTTATTACTCTGATACCATCATACTAGCCTGTAAAATTGACAACTGAAAACAACATTATAACGGACCAAAACTACTCATGCTTTACTCACTTTTTAGAACGAAATTAGTGCTATAAATAGCTCTTTAATGTATTATTATATACAGTTTATGTTAAGTTTGGAATTATTACAACAAAATAAACAATTTAGAATTATTTACATTTCAAACTCATGCATCACGATAACATGGTCGCTGCGTTTTCATGTCCGACTCCTTATCGCCCTGTGTTGATTTCAAGGTATATACTGGTGCTGTTCATTGCTGAGCAGGTGATTGGTGTAAACTGTATGATAGATATATCTGCATCTACGATACAATCTTTATTTCAATATTCACCTACAATGTAGATATGTGAAGATATCTTCATCTGATAACCATTTACCAACTGTATGAGTATTTTACTACAACTTTAAAACTTAAATGCGCATAAGTACATTTTGAATTAATAATATTCAGTTTACTCAAACTCATTTGTATTCCATATGAAGATATTTCAAAGTGCTCATAACTTATTGTCTTCAGTATATAAGTCGCTGGTTATGTTTAATGGGAAATTATTGCAAACGTAACTGCCTATTGAATAATTATGTTCTCATGTGTACATAGTTACTGATATAACGGTAATTAATTTATTACATATTCGTGAACTACACCCAACTAATCGCCCGAAGTTATTTCTTTGAAATATACACGTGTAGTTTACATCACGACTAATTTGACAAAACGTCCATCGAATTCGCCTCTGCACTAACCGCCCTTATGGAACAATTGACAATTTTTGTATAACTGTTACAATCGACCGACTCGGGGGAGAAATAATGGCTCTAACGCCAGCATTGCCACTTTCAATGCCAACATAACACGTTCCTGACACCTGCGTAGGTATAAATACACTGCCAAATTCATTTGACAGCGCATCAAAGTGCAATAAAGTTGCAATATTTGTTCGTATTATTTTCCGATTAATATACGGTTTCAAAGGTCTGACCCTCCCGTTTTCATGGCAGTGAAATGAACTGTTGAGGATATTACGCCGGTGGCCGGGCGCTGTATAACCCGACCCCATAAATACGAGGACCATGCGAAATTGTGACGTTATGATATCACTTGCCCAAGGAGACCGACCTCTTTGAAACAGACATGGCGAATTTCACAAGAGGTGTGATTGACAGCTTCGCTCCACCTGTCACTCAATGCTATTCTGCAGATTCATTTCGTTTACAAGCCAACTCAATTTCTTGTATCTTGTAACTGGCTTTTGTGTCATTTTGTATGAAAACTTATAAAAGCTCCTTGGTATGGTAAATCGTATGTTAATATTAATTTGATGCTTTGTGGCAGATTATTTAGTTTAGGGTCGTCAGAAAGGACTAACTGGTACACTTGTGATAGGAAGAAAAGGAATTGAAAACTTGGATTATGGTACAAAACTTTTGTAGTGAAGTTAGATTGCATTTTACTTTGTTTTTATTGTATTCCAACAGAGTTAATTTTGTAATATAGTTAACTTTCCAGCACACATTTACCCCCCCCCCCCCGCAACACACGCACAGTGTTGCACAAGGTGGGTAGGGACTGACGTTCTCTCATTCTGTATCACCAAGTCAACCCATACTGAGATACATACACATGCTGAAATAAATTATTATGACTGAATTATAAGATAATATACAACTGATATCCTAAGTAATATCTTAACATGCAAAACATGTCTCAAACACTTTGTATAGACAGAAATAATACAGTAGAACAAATACTGGTTTACTTTTTATGATTTTGTATATCCCGAAGGTTCAGAGCCTGAACATGTGCAACTGTACATACATAGTAACTCACACACTGCGAGCTTTCTAATATTAGTCACATCCGCAGGCACGGATCTGGTCTGGGGGCGCAATGATTCTTTTTGCTGTGTGATAGCACCAAGTCAACCCAAAATATAGAATGAAAAGCAATGGGCTGCTGCGATTGCACCAGTTTGTGTGTTAAGTTTCTCAAACTTTTCCGGGGGATCATGCCCCTAGAAAATTATATCTTTCATGAACTATTTTTTACCCAGCCCCCCCCCCCCCCTACCCTTCACACACATCCTGGATCCGCCCCTGACCAATTAAGATACTGGGGTCGGACAATTCAATTTTTCGTCAGTAAAGTCGCTTCTTATAGAAGGATATAATGAACCCAATACCGACAACCTGGCAGTTACAATGTCGCATCAGAACACAGCCCAGAGTGCACATGGGGTGACTGATAATAA
Source organism: Diodora aspera (assembly GCA_031471655.1). Taxonomy (NCBI): domain Eukaryota; kingdom Metazoa; phylum Mollusca; class Gastropoda; order Lepetellida; family Fissurellidae; genus Diodora; species Diodora aspera. Next base: position 9,475 of record JAUELE010155148.1, read on the forward strand.
TAAGCCTACAATTCAGGAATGGACTCACGGCGGCAGACACCAGACACTGGTCACTCTAATTATCTATAATCATTATCTAAAGCTAAAATAGTGACGAGTGAGCTCATACTGAAAGTCGGATTATATTTAGCATGTTCATTGATTCGTCACTTGGAATCAAAGGTTCTCTCTTCGATCTAGCGGTGAAGGCGCGATATGGACAAGTAACCCCAGATAGTCGACTTCCAGATGACCAGTATGTTTGATAATGAATGAAGTTCCGTCGCCATTGTTTTCAAATTCCTTTATTTATATAACATATAGACCACTCTCTCTTCAGAGAAATGTATTCGTAAGAAATGTAAACTATATTCACGAAGACATAACAAAAGATTATTTTAGCAATTTGTTTGGGGTTTAACCATTCGTTACATTTAAAAAGAGTTCAATTTTTATTAAAATTAAATATTTAAAATGAATTTTATAAATAACAAGAAGTACTTCTTAAGATCTAAAGTTTATTGTTTTCTTAAACACGACAATGTTAATGAGAGGATTCCCCACAACTAATTTGTTTAAACCGAGAAATTATAAATTATATTCCAGCGAAACCTTTCGCCATTTCTACTCCGACGGACTAGTTGCTCTCTTGGGGATGGAGCGTCGTTATTCTAAATATGCTCTGGTTAAATAAATCTTGAAACTTATAATACTAGACGTTTATTTTGATTAATTGCGTCCTCTGTGTTTATTTAAGTGTTTTGTCTTTTTATCACTGGCAAAAGATTTAATGAACCTCGCATTTCATAAGCCCTTTGCGACTATCATAAGAAAAGTTGTTGGAGAAGCAGGATACTTACACAGAAGACGACATTTAAGGAGGAAATGTACAGTGACAAATTGGTTTAGTGTCTGTTATGTATTTTGTTTGTTTATACTATATCCGTCTTAATGTACTTCCTCTAAGTTTATGTATTTAATATGCGTGTTCATTTTATGTAAAAATAACATGCATCTTGTTACTTAATGTGCTGTTTTTATTTTAATAATATTGTTTATTTTTAGCTTATGTACATAGCAAGAAGTACATAGGTCCGGATCCGGGGAGGGGGGCACGTCTCTTCATTTAGCTCCCCCTTTAAATTTTATTTTGCTGTTAACAAATCGCGAAATGGGCTGACATTGCACTATTTGCATGATACTTTTTCAAACTTTTCCATGGAAACCATCTACCGGACCTCTCTAGAACATACTATCTTTCATGACCTATGTTGTGCCCCCCACCCCACACCCTTCTTGCACAAATTCTGGATCCCCCCCTGAGTAAGAATAATACTAGTAATATTTTTAGTGTCTCCTTCGGCAGATTTTACTAACTATATAAAGCCAGTGTTTCACATCGATGCAGTGAGTGTTGGTTGAATATATGAAAAGTACAAATAACTTACGTCGGAAGCTATAAACATCAGTTATACTTCCGCATAAATCAGTGAAATTTTAATAATTAATTAAATCCATAAATTCTTGTGACGTATACTCGTTTATCACAATTTTAAGCGCAATAAATTTTATATTTGTCGAGAATCTTCTTAGCAAATATGCAAATATAAGGCAATTAAATTGTACAGATATTTGCGATAACATTTACATGTATCAATACTTACTGTTTGGTAATCCGTCCCCGGGGATATACGACAAATAAAGGGACGAATAATGAGTAAACCAATTCCTAGACAATTGCGGTGGTGACGGCAGTCGACATAACTTGAGATTTAGTAGCGGTGATTTACAAACAGTAAAGATGCTGTCTATCCGCATCATCAGAAAGTATAATTATTCATGTTGCAGCAGTAAATCCACAGCGCGTGAAATTGTTTTGATTTCCTTTAACAGGGCCACAGGCTGAAATTTACATCAGAATCTTTATTTAGGTCATCGGAAACTAATGATAGGATAAACCCTACTGTTTTAATTACCGGGCGCATCTAATTAGCTCACGTGTTAATTGAATCAAGATGGTGTGGACATAGACACCGATTGAGATCGGGCAATATTCCTGCCAGTTTATGCTACAAGTTTACGACCCCAAATGGTTCCAATCTGGATTAAATTGACACGATTCCTACGAGTCGTTGGCTGTAACACTGATGTATGTTTCAGATGTTCATTTCAAGACATACATTTCGTAAACAAGGCAACACGGCTACACAGGAAACAGTTATTTTTCAAGCATTAAATAGGTCAAAGAGAAGCGAAGACAAATATACAAACGAGCGAGCATTCAAAGTTATCCAGTTTAAATTACTTTACACTGAAAATATATCCAATGACGAAAAGTAACGAAATATGCAGTGTTGAATTGCAGCACATAGAAGAAATTTTAAAATAATAACATTTACATCCAGTAAAAGTCCGTTCTGCTTCCAAATTAAAGACACAATCCATCCAAAAGTGTTCCTATATCAAATACTATACTGCACGAAAATACGACAATATGACAAGCGAATAGTCGGTCCATGGATACAGTGGTGTAAGTTAGACGCGAGCAGTAGTTTCAACACCAAAGTCGAATTTCCGCGGTGTTGGAAAAGGTCGAGTCGGGATTGGTCGCTCGAGTTCGCTCGATTACCCTCGAGTGTCAAATCTGACTGAAGGGCGGGGAAAGGGGCGGACGGACGAGTCCATTTCTCACCGCGTGGCTAAGAGGGCGGGGTTAGTTAAAAATCTGGCATTCACACATCATATATGACAGCGAGTCAGTTAGCTCGATGATAAACTGTAAAGAAATATAGCTCACACAGTTTGTCACAACCAGCGCATGAGGAATATAAGGATTTTTCACTGTGACAGTCGGCTAGGTATATGCACGGTTTAGTTATATTTTTCCTTCATCCGAGCGAACACGTGGGGGACCTAGATTAAATTAGTGCCGGGCCTGTAATTCAATTCCGCGGAGTATGGTTACTGGATATTCACAGCGACTGGCGCCAAACCGATTTGCCTCGCATGCTTAGTTTTTCTGCTGGCGAAGAAGCTTGCAGTCAGATCGGATGGTAGATCTTATCGCTGTTGGTACGCAGGAAAGACGCAGAGAGAAAGCTGGGCCGGAGCGAAAAACTATTACAACGCAATCAAGATAAACAATGAACAAACTCGATACGACTGATGTGTAACAACAGCCTGACGATAGAAATAGAATTCCAGTTCTCTGGGAAAAAAATTGGAAGCTGTTCCGTGCAATTTCCAGATTATTTCGGGTTAGAAAGCCACAGTGCGTCCACGGTGATGGTGCGTCGGTTTGGAAATGAGTCGACTCGGGTCCCCTCCTCGGAGAAGTCAGATCGCCCAGGGCTGGGCATGGCTTGACAGCTCATTCGTTATCCCGGTCTATAGTAACACACATTTGATTGACAGATTTAGTGGTACTAGCTATGGGCTGCGACAGGACAGTTGTTAAACTGGGGTTGTGATGACGGCCGAACCCAACGCGTATAGATGTATGGAGGTTTACATTGTTTGACAGTTTGCCTTTTCTTTGACAGGGTTCTGGATTTGTTTATACCATTCTGGCTGTGGAAGTGTAAAAACTTACGCAATTTCTGGACATAGATTCGTGACCGGCGTACCCCACAGCGTCGATGGCCCAACGGGTAGGTGTTCTGTTTTCTACTTTTGTTTTAAGTGAAATTTACGAGATCGAGTCTTTATATTTATAGGAGATCGATACTGGTGAAAGGTTTGACTATGTCTCTTGCAGTTCGACAGCGAGCTTCCCCACTATGGAAGCATGGATCCATCGACAATGTATCCGGATCCGCACCGGTCCTTGTCAAGTCATCCCTTGTCCCATTCTTCCAGTTTGAATCATGGCCCGTCCCCCCTCCATCAGTATCCACCCTACACATCAAGCAGCAGCATGTCGGGGGTCATGTCTTCGACTCAAGACACTCAACTAAAACGGGATAAAGATTCCATATACTCGTAAGTATAGGATATATTCGTAATCGCATAACGAACACGGTCCAAAGTTTACACTGTGTCCTTACATACACGTGGAGTTAGGCTTAGCTATAGAGGTAGTCCCTCGGTGTTTTGGTCCGGGGCTCCCATGCGTTGAGGGATTATTTTGACGAAATCAGCACTGACACTTGTTCACTTGGTCAGACTTGGGATAATTCTCAGTCGATGTGACATACCAGACATGTTGTCGGCATCTTCCATGACAGTTTAGGCCGAAGTTCGAACACGATACTTGAACATTTCGCGGACGCTCGCATTACAAGCTTCGCACAACATGGCCGCCGCCTGCTCTGTCATAACTACCTCTAAATTTTCTCTTCTTTCAGGCACGCATTATTCCCGCTCTTAGCATTAATTTTTGAAAAATGTGAATTAGCAACGTGCACCCCAAGGGAGCCTGGCGTTGCCGGAGGGGACGTGTGTTCATCGGAATCATTCAACGAAGATATAGCCGTCTTCAGCAAACAAGTACTTGTATGTATAAAATTCGTTGTCATCTTCTTTGTAATAACTCCTAATTATTTGGGTCGATAATCATCGAAATCCGACTCCTGTTTTAATAATATTACCATCACAAAATACATTTGCAATGTCTCCTTTCCCGATAGAAATTTCAGTAATCATCCAAACCCAGAAATATTACACTGGAGGTATTGTAGGCTAAAGTTAATCACGGAGATAGACACATTTCATTACTTGTTTAGATATGCACCCAGCGTTGTAGACAATAGAAGAAAAGTGAGAATTTTATTATTGTAAGCTTGCACAATGGTTCCAATTTATTGATAGCCTTTTATTTCTTCGCTGCTCGGGCGCGAGTAATAGCGCTTAGCTGACTAACGAGGTACATAATAAAATAAAACTGTTGGGATGGATAGCAGTGTGTGATTTGGACCAGTTCTGCAGAGAAGGGTCTAACCCTTACTAGACGGTGTTAGAAATATTTTATAAGAGCCATTTACTGGCATAGAGGATGCAATAACGTCGATTTTATTCGGTCAAGCCCCTAATAAAAAGGTACTGATACGTGCAAAATGACCACTATATGACCTTTTTATAGATAGATTCTCCCAAACATTTCCACACTTCTATTGACAACATAACTATTCTGTTCTTGTTTTCTAATTTTTTCTTTCATAGGCTCGATCGGAGAAGCCTTTCTTCTCGGCCAACCACGAACTTGACAGTTTGGTATGTTTGTATTTTTATTTTCCTCCAAATCGTGTGTAATTTACTTGTTTCCGAGTGCGGAACTAATAACTACCATTTGCTCTCATCCCAAAAGCACCATTGTGGCTGTGTCGATGAGGCTATGTGATTCGGAACCGTCGAGTTTCATCAACTCCAAGTGCCATGGAGGCAAATGACCGTTTTGGAAATTTCTTTCGCAAACGGAGCGAGTGTTTGGAGCCCCGAGTCTGGCCCATGTTTTCTCTGGAAGGTCGAATTCAGCCAGCCCTCTAATGAAGCGTGCTACACTAGGGAAATTCTGAAAATAGCGCCTTCTCCGAGTATTTTACATCCGACCGTTTCTGCCAGAGAAAAATGGTCCAGATGGTTTTATGGATAAACCTCTAGTGGGAACCGCGTCTTCCAAAACAAAAGACGAAATGTAACCGATCCTCGCCGTCCCATCTATACTTGATTAGGCCGAGGGCCTTGAAGCTCCCAGAAATGATACTTTGTAGGCGCAAGCGTTTCAGAACCCAAGAGGCTGAAAATAAAATAAATTAAAGTTTAATTGGCATCTGGTTCAAAATGGAGATAAAGAGCGAAAAATTCTTCCTGGGTCTGTTTGGATTTTTTTTGCTGCTCGTTTCGTAATTGTCTGCTTTTATTTTAAAATACCAATGCGCTGGACTTCGAACATTTTAAAAAATATTGCTATAAATTCATTTTCAGATGATTCAGTCGATCCAAGTATTACGCTTCCATCTGCTGGAACTAGAAAAGGTGGGTTTTAATATGTTTGCCTAATGAATTCTTTCCCTTGACTTGAATGAGTTAAGACACAGTATTATTTAATTCACGCTGAAAACAGGTTAACAATGAGTGTAGTATCTGTCGCTAACATCTCGTGTCTATGGCATGTCACGCGGGTAGGTTTGACGGTGTCAGTGTCGAGATATGTCGTGAAATTGGCAACAGTACGCATTAGCGATAAATTTTGATTAAATCGCACGGCGCGTTACCTAGTCTGTAATTTTATTACACATGGATAATTAAGTAGGCAGCCATTGTAGGTGAAATTTGATAAATGCAACAGTCTTTTTGTTTTAAATGTGTAATTACCGAAAACCGACGCGAGAGAGTGACCACGATTTGGGCTAGGTGTTGCTTGTCGGTGGAAAGCGATGACATGATTTTGGTTGTGTTTCCTGGTAACCTCGGCATGAAATCCATCCAAGAAAATTTCATTCATTGATAAGAACATTTTCCTCAAGTTTGAGCAAACATTTTCAACTCGTCGAGATAGCGTTAAAGTGTGCCGCGGCGAAATATTCACCGCCATGCGTTTCTGTTTTTGGCATGCCTGTTTAGCTTAAAGTTGCTAGGCTGTCTACAAGCGAGGCCGTGTGTAAATGTTAAAATATACAATATAATGTCATCAGGTAGTCGTATGCACCTTTTTCGTATTTTTAAAGCCAGTAATTTAGCTAGAAACTGCGAATGAAGCGCCCGAGAAAATGCGAAACGAGATTTGTTTTGGTCAATGCCCCGTGCAATGGCGGCCCGTAGCAGACGACGCGTTCGCCATGTTGCCGAGCCAATGGCTACAATAAATCGCGAAGTCTGCTTGAAGTGTTTAGTCGTGATCAGCATTCGAAAGACGCTAATAAGGCAGAAAGATTACTAATCTAATAAATGAGTAAAAATCCTTTTACGAAATGTATGCCAACTTGGTTTTCCAGACCAATTTAAGAATCAAAATTTTAGATTTCCGAATTAGAGCCCAACACCACGAGCGATGCTCTCTTTTCCTTTTTGATACGTGAAAATTCATATAATGCTTTAGGGCGGTAATTAAATAATGGACATGCCAGATTGTTTTTGTTACAGCAAATCTAACAGAGAATTATCATTTTTTTCTTTCTAGGTGCACGAACTTTGTGACAATTTTTGCCACCGGTATATCAGCTGTTTAAAGGGCAAAATGCCCATAGACTTGGTTATAGATGATCGGGATGGGGGTTCCAATACGACCCCGTGTAAAAGTTCATCATCTTCAACAACAGTAAATTCTACAAATTCGGACAATGTCATAGAGCATAATTCGGAAACGAGTAACACAGAGCAGGTAAGACAATTTATATTATTTCTTCAATCATGTGGTTAATATTTAATTAGTCTATGTTTTGAAAATGTTTTTTTATTGTCTGGCACTTCACCATAAACGTAAACAATAGATTATTGCAGACATTACAAGTATGTCGATTATTATTATTTTGTCTATGCAACATAATGACACCAAGCTAACAAAATTCCCGCCGGCTTTGCTCAGAAATGTGCGTTTAAATATATTTTATAGTGTAACGGTTAAGATATATAATGAAAGTTGGTTTTTATGGTGATTTTGTTTGTTCCGCGGTCACTTTTAAAGCCAGAACACAGATTTTAAAGCTCCCGGCGCCGCGAAGTGATCAGGTTTATGACCATTAATGAATAAAAACCTGGATAGCCTATCATAAAACTGACATGGGTAGCCATGTCATTGCGACATTCATATCAGTCGGTTTACCTGTAACAAGAAATCACAGATAAATTTAAATTATACATTTTTTATAAAAAAAATATTTATTTGAAGTATTGTTTCATTGGGATAAAGTCGTTTACATAGAACACAGATTAGCGTGGGAAAATGCTGCGACGTTAAAATTAATTCAATTATCAGTGTCTGTCTTCATTCCTGCATTTTCTGGCCGTGATTTATTGGTGATAAAACATTTTATGTAACTATGGTTCTATTTGGAAACTATAATATTTGATATTACCGGTAAAATTGCTTCACAAGGACGCAGTATTTTCTGGTCATTGTGCATAAAAAATTCTTCATTCGAGATAAACCCTTTTATTTGTTTTTATTATATTTATAAACCTAATATTCTATTGTATATCTAAATATTTAATTCACAGATAAAGTTGAAACAGTACGTTTATGTGTGTATTTATAAATAATTATTAATAATCATACACTCATTTTATAAAACAAAAAATATATGGTATAGGAAAATATCTTTACAAGGGAGTCAGACGAAAATAGTGTTCAAAACTCAATGTATACCATAACCAGGTTTCTTCAAATATTCGATTTAATACACGATCGACTGTAAATATTAATTTCTTAGGTATACATTTCAGATAATGTAGAAACCTATACTACACGTAGATATTAAATGTTCGTTATCTAGAAAATCAATGAACTTGGCGGCTTGCGAACCTGTCTCTATCTGCTGTTTCCAGCTCCAAGTTTATACTTAAATTTATTTCGTCGGTGTGCAGTTTAACTTAGTTATTATACTAAAGGGACATTAACAAATTTTCAAACTTTTTAAAATTGGTAAACATTTAGTTTTCTTGATGCATAATTTTTCTAAACGGTCTCTTGGGAGATTTGAGTTTATCTTTGAACAAGATTCACAACGTTATCGACTTAATTGCTATTGTTTTGTGACTGATGTTGAGAAATGTAATAGCACTTGGTGGTAACATTGTCTGAACTGTATTGTTTTGGGCCTTCTTTAACGGGCAATAGTTTACCAGGATAATACGTAAGTATTTATGGGAGTGTATAAAGTCGTTTTTTCAGTTGATTTAGTTCAAGAGTCAGTTTAACGGGAATCGTGTTGTAACTTGACAAAACATTGGTTAAAGTCAGACAAAAACCAGTTGAAATTACGCGTGTATTTGGTGTTAGATCATGCAAAAACTTTCAACTACCTTCGTGTCAAAATCTCCAAATTTGCTAGGAGTTCTACTCAGTTTGTTTTCCGTCTCAATTTCACCCTCTCCATTGTAAGAAAATATACCCGAGCATGAAACATTTCACAGGAAATTAATGGCGGGTAAAAAGAAAAGACCGCACAACAATTCATGTACATTTTATTCTCGTTTAAGGAATGGCTTTTTAATAATTCCTCGGGTTTGGGGTGACCAAGAACGCCATTTGTCATGCAAAGTCATTGTTGTTCAACAATCGACAAGTTAGGGAAATTTACCCTATTGTAACGTCACTGCAATGAACTGTTTTGTTTACATTTCCTACAACAATAGTCATTACGAGCTAGGTTGAAATTCCAAAATAAAAACTCGTGAAAATAATTAAATAGATCAGGAGTGCGCCGTGGGTCCACTTTGTCTTCTTTAGAGTCGGATGCGACTTTCGTTTAGTTCACCTTTTGTTGACATTGTATCTAGGCCTGGCGACTTTCTTTTGTGATTTTCTCGGGGTAATCAGTTAACAGAACAAAAAGACTCAAGAGTTAACGACTATAAAATGACCCATGGTGAAACGTTTAGCCGCTATCAAAAGCGGTGTTTAAATTCGACTCGTTCCAGTCCCGCCTGGTAAAAGACGGTCACTCGCCTTTGGCAAAATTTCTTCTGCATGAAGTGTTCCTTTGAATAGCTGCAGATACATGCGGTCCCCTCCAGTTTCGGGGAGGGTGGGGGCAAAGGGGTCGACACATCTGTAAAAGTACTTCACATTTATAAATTTGTTAAACTGTTAGAATAATCTACTCAGAGTTATGATTAGTTAACAATTCTGTATAAAAGTCCCCGTTGGCGTTTAGCTGTGAAAACTGGCCACACCTTTCTTCTTCTATTATCTGTTAATTACGGAGTCTCTCTCGAGATATCAAAGTGTTGACATTAGCTACTTCAAAACAATCCCGATTTGCAAATCTGAACGGATTTTCTTTCCCCAGATTTCAAGTTTATGTTTCTAACAGCTTTTGTTTGGAACGCTGATTTCTATTAAACATTTTTGCAATCTCCTGTCTTCTTTTGACAAGTGTCAAATGATGTAGCAGTTTCGCGTCGATCAATTACAGATAAAATAAATTGATTTTGGCCAAGCTTTGATCAAAGATATAGCGCCTATCGGAAGCTCTGATTGACGCGACAGGCCTGGGCAATTATACTAACCCCTACTTAAAGAACACTCTCGTAATACGTAATCTTGGCTCTATATTTGTATCGTCTTCGTTTTGATAAATGTTATATATACACAAATCTTTGTTGGATATAAATATCCTCTATTTTTGTGTATTGTTAAATATTTTACATTAATTTGAAAAAAGGGCAGTGAAATGATACCGCATTTAAATGATTAAATCTGTTTCATGGCTGTTCGGAAAAATTAAACAAATTTAAAAATCAGTTTTATATATATATATATATCTATGTAAAAACAATTTGGGAAAAGAGAGAGACAGAACAAAACTTGCAGTCGTTAAAATCTGGAGACAGGGGTTACTAAAAAGTTGGTGAGTTCATTTCAGATAAATCAATTTCCCGTTGTTTTGTAATTTTTACGACCAGAAAAGTCAGCTTTGCACTGGGGGATTGTGTGGCAAGGTATGCTTCTGACAGCTGCCTGTAACAACAATACTGCAACGAAATTTGAGCTGGGAAGTGGAAGGGCTCTATGAATGGGAGATTTTATCTGTCCTGGTTTCAAATATTTCCATTTCGCCAGACATCAGGATCCGCCCTGTGGCTTTGCAAATGACCCCCAGTGAACTTCTACCACTATACTAAAATAATTATCCAATTTTGACATTAAAATAATGGCAATTACTGACTGAATAATTGAAAACAATATCAGATGACACCTAAAAAGTATATAAGAATCTTTGGTTTTAAATATTCTAAATTTACCAAGTTTAATCAGGTAAAACGTCTATTAATTATCCCTTAGGGAAATTTGTTTGATTGATACATATTTATTGCATTTTATAGATTATAATCAGTAAATAGAGAAGAATTGTTACTGCCTCGTGATGCGCCTCTTGCTAATTAATTGCATGATTTCTGGTTGATAACTGGAGCAAAATTTATTAAGTATTGGACATCACTTTTCCTGATTAATTTTCAAATTTGTCAGTTTTATCAGAAGTGTCGGATTGTTTCAAATATCATTACAGGTCTAAATATTTTAAATCATGAAGAATATATGTATGTATTCTATATCTAGGGAAAACATTTTCTGAGTGACAGTTCATCAAACTGTCATTTTCTTCAACTGATGTACATTTCAATTTGATTGGCAGTCTGTGACCTCCTTTGCAAGAAATTATATTAGCAGCAATTATATTGACTTTTCCATGACTTTCTGGAAAATATTATAAAGATTGCAGAGACTAAAAAATATAATGAAACAGTATCTACTGAATCAGTTCTAATTTGAACTTTTTTGTCCATTTGGGACTTCCGCTGTTTTCGAACATTTTTTATAACTTAATGAATAGGCTAATCTGCAGTTGTGGATGAATCCATTTCACATTTTGGAATTTGCATGGAGTATCCTGGCCAGGAAAAGATCCCAAAAAGATTTTCGACACACAAATTGTGTTGAAAAAAGGGCTGTCATGGGTTTAAGAAGATTTTCTCGTGAGTAGTGATTGCTTCCAAACTCTTCCCCCAAAATCAATAACTGTGATATAGATTCAAAATTGAACACCTTACAAAAAGTGTATTACATTTTCCATGGTCTTGATGACATGCTAATGGAGTCTGTTCCTTATTTTGTCACCCCAGTCAGTTTCTGTAGTCACTGGTAATTCATTCAGAGGACCTTTAAGGAACTGGGACTAAGGACCTGTCACTTAGAGGACCCAAACTTTGACAGGTTTTGTTCCAGTTTTCCCTTGGCAAAATTTGGATTCGAAAAAGTGCTTTCATTATCTTCATTTTAAAGATTCACTGCTGAAATGTTTACATAATAAAACATGAATTTCAGATCCAAGTCCTTATTTCTTCATTCAGATAGGACCCTCAATTTTTTTAACAATTTCAAGTCATGTACATATTTCCAAACAACTCACAAATTTGAAGTGAATATTATAATAAATATATTTAAAAACAATTGATAACATTTATATGTTGATTTTAGACATGCTTTATTATGTGAATTATTATTTTACTGATATTTAAAAGAGAATTAAATTTTATTTCCTAATAAACCAAGCCTTACATAACTATAGTAAATATCTTATTACTTAAAAGCCACATTTCATTCATTGAATAGAGTTGAACTAACTGTTTAAATACCTATTTTTGCATACAGAAACTGAGAGAAAACTCATTTATCATGTGCACTTGTTATCAATAGGCAGTGTAGTGTGTGTTTTGAAAGGTACCCATGGGTTAGATCTAGGTGCCATGCAAGGTGGTTGAATTGCATGGAATCTATTCTTACTTATTCACTTCAAAACAACCTCAAAACTCCAGCTACTGATAACATGGAAGAAAAAGCATACTTGTGTCAAATTTGGATTGGTTATTGAAATTTGATGAAGTTTACTGGAATATGGTTCAGTCCCTTGGCCCCGAAGTGTCGACCATCGATAGAAAAGCGTTAAAAGTTGGACGAAATAATCCAGTTATGAAATATATGAGTTATATGTCAACACTCGTTGCATTGATTTTTGTCCTCAAAAACTCAGAAGTAATCCCAGGCACTGATAAATAATTTTGAAGCTTTAAGCTTCAATGAAATCCAATTTCTTTGGGAAATAAGATTGTTTGCTTAGACAGAATAGTTATTTCAAAACTAAAAGTTAAAAAAGTTTTGTGTATCAATATGTGCCCTGGACGTCAATAGTTATAACTTTGCAGATAACGGGGGTGAGATAGTTCATGGATGGAGTCCAGTTCCTTTGTGGTACAAATTGGTGAACCAGTCTTCAGATTATAACCATAATAATAATGGCTATTACACTGATGATGAAGAGGAGGAGGAGAAAAGGATTTTATTGGTGTATATCATCATTCCAAAATGAAGATAGTATGCAGTACATATAGTAGAGAGGTGATCTGCAGTATGGTAAAATAACTCGTAATACATGATAGAATGACCCAGGATTTACACAAATTAAAACATAGTTTGTTTTAGTTCTAACATTGTTGCAAATGATACCAGAGTTTGTAAATAGTTTATTTAGAGAGGTTGTGTTGGCGATTTACATTTATAGCTACATGGAATATACAGAATCATAAACATTTAGATACAAATATAGACAGGTTTGTTCAATATTACTTTTATACCTGCATAGAGTTTGTAGGACATCATGAACATGTAGGTCAGTGGCTGGTTAACATTGCTGTTATCTTGCAACATAGATGGTGTGATATTTGTGGTGAAAGCAAATAGTTGCTAATGATAAGAGTACCTATGTGGGTTGACCGTTAGACTCATCACTTTTACTCAAGTAGTTGTTACCTACTTACAAACCGTCTGTACCCTTCCTGGGTACATATCGTAAATTAATCACATCCCTGATGGAGGATCATGGGGGTCTATACCAGCATGTTAGGTCAAATAGTATTTATGACATACAGAAGAAAGTTCATGCGCTCTTATGTACTCTATATATCTGAGCTTTGAAGTAAATTTACTATGTTGAAGAATTTCAATTTTGGTACAAATCTTCAAATTTGAATTATGGGGATCAGTGGCATAGCCGGGAGAAGGGGGGTTGAGGCCTCCCCCCCCCCCC
>JAUELE010155149.1:0-13935 GCA_031471655.1 Diodora aspera
AGAACACATTGTCCTGTCATAAACGTGTGCTCAGTACTCGAGTGCTAATGCGCATGCACACACTGTTTCAGCAGAAAACAATTCTCAGCTGACGTTCTGTTGTTGTCCTCAAATACTACTGAAGTGAAGTGAAGTGATCGTATTTGGAACTTTTTGATAACCAATTTTTCATTCATCCTTATGAATATATACATTAGAATTTGATAAAGATATGTTTGTAAATGTATTTTTTGCTGTTTGCATAATGCAATATAATATCGAGGGCAAGGTTCCAAACTCTCGTATCTGAAAATTATCAGTTTTCAGGAGATTCAATAAACAACGCTACTTAAGGGATTTTATAAAATAGATTTGATAGGATCATATTTTTTTTTATCCACGTGCCAAATGTAGTGTTGATTACTAAATGCATTATAAAATAAGGAAGTGTTTTGCTTCTTCTAAAAACTGTTGATTTTCAGTGGAATAGAATAGAATAGAATAGAATTTACAAGTAAAAATAGACGTAAGAAGGCATTCACATAACATGTCTATAAGCTGTAGAACATAAACTTTGTGCCACTTTTTTTTGTTATAAATACATATAATTTGCTTCGCCAAATAAATACTTGATTAATGTTTGATCGTCTTACACTAAACTATCTTTCTTCTTAATCTTCTCCTCGGTATATACCTGTAACCCAATATGTATTATCCAGCATATAAAAACATACTTACATTCAATAGCGTGACCACATTTTTTTCTGCCAAACAAACGCAAACCAATTTTCGAAGATATGTTACAATTATAAACTCTTATTGCCAAGGCTTGATATCCACATGTTAAATGCAGTATCTACTGATATATTTAATTAATGCTTACTTCAAAGAAGCCGCTCAGGTAAAGGACACAGGTAACATAAAAGTTTAATGATCTATAAAATATAAATCAATAAAACTGAGAAAATGATAGAGTGGTAATTTGGAAATTCTCCAACAAGTGGACCCGCCATAATATCTATCGTCTCGGACCTTTCTGCAAACTCCCAAACTTCAAAGAAATTGCATTAAAGTATTTATTAACCTGTATACAAATATCAAGAATTTTATTACGTGTGATTCGAAAGGATCATCGTATACAGCTAACAATAATAATCGTATTGTTCTCCTTGTAATTGCCTTTATACAAAGAGATTCAACCCCTTGGTTCAATATCTCTCCAATAAAGCTTTTGTGGGGGAGCGGAGAGTTGTCGAGGTCCTTGAAGGCTTGTCGGGAGCTGTTCAAGGGCGCCTGCGCCAGCGAAACCTGACCGTCTCCCGGGCTATTTAATTTCTTCATCCCATTGCGAAATAACAACTTTATTGCAGGATTAAATGACCATCGGAGACGGTGATTGCTCTTCAAGCGGTCTTTGAAGCTGCTTCATCGTTATCATAACGAGTCTCCGCCTCGGTGGCGCAATTGTCCAATCAGGAGAGCTGTTATTGTAAACGTTGGAGACGGTTGGCGGAGCGTGGACTTAACCCCGCCTTCTTGTCAATCAGCCGTGAGTGAATGGTGTACATTTCTCGAGATACGCGCGGCTTCCCATCATTTCACATGAACCACACAGGTCTCATCAACACTGGGTTTATCAGCTCGTTGCGACGTTCTATTTGCGCAGGTATCTTCTAATCCGTATCAAGACACAAATACGTGTGTTGCTGATTCTGGAAGATATTTTCTTGAACAATCGTTGTTCCAATAACAGTCTTATGACAGCCATAGATCATCTTTATTAAGAACCTGTAAACTGACCCAAATGATGTCTAAAGCGGAACAAGAAACATACGTTGGCGAGGTTGAGAGCGATGTTGACGAAAACGCACCTGTCGACGTCGACGACTCTGGATCTGATGGGAGCATCCCTAGCCCGACCCACGGGAACCCAGTAACCCTGTCACGAGAGCCCAGCCCCAGACTGCACGCCGAGGACGCACGATCACCTCTAACACCAGATGGCTCGCTCAGTCCAAGTCAAATCTGTGAATCGGAATTAAGAGGTAGGTCAATTTCTATACATACATAAACTTTATGTATTCTACAATCCACAACACTCAAGTCTGTGTTCGAAACCTCCAAGAAAGCAAACAAAATAACTATTTCTTATAATGTTATATTTATAGACTTGCTGAGCAAGTCCATATACATAAATTCAAAATAAAAGTTATTACAATCCTGGCTATTCATCATTAAGCCTTTTGAATGAGACAAAATTTGTTCAATCAGTTATAACGTAATCGATTATTGATTTTAAGCAAAAAGAGAGCAGACTTTATCTGATTGACTTGAATATTAATAAAATTAGCCATTTTGTACATTAAATCTAGATTGTTATGCTTTTGTTGGAGTGCCTAGCCCAGATTGTTAAAGTCTCTAATGTAGAAGTCTTGTCCAGAGCGGAATTCGCTAATTGTAACTTTCTAATGCGAGCGAGAGTAGCCCCGATTGCGTTTTACTATTAAATTAATGAAACGTGAAATATTGATGCGGTGAGTCCGTATGGCGTTAACTATAACTAACGATAGGCTATTAGAACTATAGAATCGCAATACAGCTGTACATAATGTGACAACTGGGAATTGTGGATAATGCGATTCTTCACGTTTATTTCATATGGCCAGCAGTATATGAGGGTGTTAATATTCATAATCAAAATGATCAACTTACCACCTCACATATCCAATTCTCAGTTACAAGCTTACTATAATGTCTAATCATAATTTCTCATATAGATTTCAACATATATTTTAATTTTAATTTATTTTGATTTATTTAATGTATATGGTTACTACATAACAGTCACTTTTATTTGCAAATTATGCTACATTTTTTTATAACAAGATGCAATTTTCAATTTGCACTATTTCAATATGTTTTGTTTAATGAGTTACCGTTTATTTGTAATAGCAAAATACATTTTATTATCCAAGCAAAGAGCGTTTAAGTTGCAGATCCTTCACAGAAATGTAGACCTTTTGACTCTAACACAACACATTTCAATACAGAAACTAATATTACTGATATATTCTGCGATACCTGTGTACATGCCTGCGGTCATTTTAATATATATTTAGATATACTGATAAATCTCATATCACATATATTGTTTTGGTTTGCCAGTGTCGCGGACTGACAAGGTGACGTCATCCAGCACGTGCTCCACGCTTTGAAATTGACACTTTTTAACACATTGCCCAAAGTTTTGTTTATAAACAACGCGACCAACATCAAACGTAGCAGAAAACAAATCCGGAAAATTTTAATTATCTTAACATTGATATGCTAATGAGACTATATTCATTCAATATTATGTATTACTTTAAATAAACAAACACTTTCTTGATCGTGGAAATTAGGTTTCGAGCAGATTATATAATTATTAACTGAAATATTCACTATAAATGTGTCACTGAAATGTAGACAAGCATGAATTGATTTCCACTTCCATTTTATGGTCAAACACACCAATAATTTGTAAGTAAAAATACATACTCATATACAACAACAATATAGGCGTAACCAAAACAGAGTATAAATTTAACAAACACTTTCAATTTTAAATTTAACTTTAGTTGTGATTTATTATTGTCGAAAACAATATATTTTCCTCTGATATATTTTAAAAAGATTATTGTTCTAAAATGTGACTTAATTGTTTTCAAAATTATTTATAGAGAAAGAGGATCTTGTGATTGATTTGGCAATGGTTGCAGAATTTCTGCATCTTCGAAATCTCGTGAAATATTCACCTTCAATATATCACAATCATGTTGAACGCGTGGGTGTAAATGTTTCGTTCATGATTTCACTAAACGCCATTTGATGCAACCAACCATTTGCAGTGTATGCTAATTTATGCGTCCACATATTCTTATTAACAACAGGTATTACATACTTGACACGTTGCTCTCTGTCAAGTACAGAAATCCATACTTTCCCAGTATAGGCATTGTATATCAATATCTTCGTACAACCTTCAAAAGAATGTGTTAGAGTCAGTCCGTTTCTTCCAAAAACAGACCAAAAAACGGAAAACAGACTAGTTAAAGAAAACACGAGGGTTGATATGTAAGCGCACCTTTCAGACACTTCCAAGTGTATGAACGGAAAGTAATAATTTTACAACCACGGTGACTACAACCAAAAACAGTTTATAAAAGTCTTTTTAAAGGTTTTACCATGTATACTTGAAAACAATTTAGTGTTCACTGAGAATTTAATGCACGTCAACAATAACATTCTAACGCATATTGAAATTCTCAGTGATGCAAAAGTAAAAGCTATAAACATGGCTTCAGATTTAATGCACTTGAACTCGTAGTTTTACACTTCGGAGAACGTCTTTAAAGAAACCACAACTTTCATCATTCTTAACCCGCGGGTAGAAAAGTACACGAAACACTACACAGTGTGACAGAATTAAACATTGATATTCTAAAAATTAAACAAATAAACGACCTAATGGGGTTAATAATGAGATTGTGAATAATTCATCCCAAGCTGGCATTAAGGAAATGCTGAGTTCAAAACGAACAATACCTACTAATGCATCTTCTAGCGTCTTTTTATTCTCTCGTTTCAGAAACAGGTTCTTCCTTAAATCGCGTTGTGTCATTTACTCAACAAAATTGATATATTAAAAAGTTAAGCGAAAGCACTTACGGGGATAAAGTAAAGAGATTGTTGTCAAAGAAATTACATTACTGTTATGCATGATAAGCTTGCTTTTTGTTAACATCATGGGAAAAGTCTACAAAATAATTGTACTCTTGTTCACCTGGTTGTAAAGCGTTGCAACTATTTGGTAGAGCGTTTATGTATAACAAATAAAATAGTCATTATGGAAGTAGTTTCCACGAATAGAGTACATGTATAACATATCACAGGCTGTAAATCACTTTGAATTCCTTGTTTTGAATATGTATTTAAACTTTAAACAAAACATCGTGTCAATGTCTATTTGTACAAACTTTACGTTATTTTAATTACTTTCTATTTGTATTACCCTTCTAACATGTTTTACTTTGCTATATGAAATGATCATCAGAGAATGGCTTATGTATTTTAACCAGATTTGACTTAATGCATCTTACATGCGTACAGAAGGTGAGACCTAAATACATTATCTGTCTGTAAAGCAAACCCAATGAGAACTGACTAAGTATATTCGGCTAATAGTTTTGCTCTAAATTCATACCAGGTTACCGAAAATTCAATTAATAAGAGTTTATATTTGACTCTAGTTATTTAACGAAGTTATTACAACTCAATAAACACACATTCAGATCAAACACTTATCACTATTCTTAAACGAAGATAACCGCATGTTTTTTTTTAAATTTTGAAATTTCAATATTTCTCTTCACGACAAACAATCCTACATTCACTATATCATTTTTTTCAACGTTGTACGCGTTTTAGTACTCTATAGTCACACGTGATGCTAAATTGAGACAAGACGCTGGCAAATTAGACAGACTAGACGCTAGTATGACCGTTCAATATTCAAATCAATAAAGACTGAAACGAGAATTGTATCCTTTGCCGATTCAAGTGCACCATAATTGTAATTTGTTACTATCAGCGTTTACACCTTACAAAATGCAATATCATTAGCGTTAGCTAATAAATTATAGAAATTTGTTTAATTACTTTAAGTGTGACCCGAGGCGATTTGTTGAAGAAGATCTTTTCATCTGATAAAGAATAGTTCTGGTTAATATTTGATGTTTGCTTGATGAACTGTTTGAAACATCATTCACATGATATCGATATTCTCCGCATACACAAAAGATCTAATAATTACATGAATAGTTCTGAATGCTAAGTTTTTTACATCCGGGGTTTCGCTTTCTAGTTAAGCTTAACGACTCTGTGTTATTAATGAGTGGAGTTCGTTTGAAAGCAGCCAGTTCCAATGATAACGAATTCAACTCGCATTTAATTGGTTAGAAGACTACATGTGTTTTATTGTATGAGGGATAAATACACATTTATAACGCTGAAGTATTTGAAAGTTACACTGAGGTTTTTAGTCTATTTGTGAATAGAACCATAACAACAACTCATTTAAGATCAGCCATTATCATGAAGTTATTTTGTTCACTCCTCGTGTGTTTTATTAACTCTTTAATTCTTAATATAGCAAAAAGTAAAACTTTATCGAACGCTACCAAAACGGGATGACTGCAAAACTCGGTGTGTTTTAGGCACGCCATTATCTCTGACGTCACGTGACGTGAAATTGCAGACTAAACTTCCGTTGTCGTGTTGTGTCTAAAAGGTAATACCTTACATCATATTGCAAATGTATCGGTTTCACTTGAACGTTTAATTCCTAGGTTTAATTCAGGCGCTTGCGGAGACGTCGGATTGTCTTTAAATCCGGGTCATTTACTATCCAGAGCCCACCCTTCGTAAATTCTTGTCCGTCTGCTAGTCACGTGACAGAGCCATACATCACCGCCAAACAAGGCAGTCACGTGACGTGACATGTTTATCATCTGCTAAAGTAAACTATATTTCATGAATCAAATTCGTAGACAAAACAGACCATTTATCTTCCCAGTATTCTAACAATGTCGACATGTTTTGTTTTGCTATTTGTAAACAAAGACCAGCATCATAAATTACCATTTTAGTTAATGGCTTGCAGTAAGCACAAACTCCGAGATTCTTTAAAGTTTTTTTCTGTTTTAAAAATTAAAATATATTATTAATAATAATTTTGACTTATGAATAAGGGCGGAGCAGATGATAAACGCAGCGGTATGTGGTCCCAGTTGACCGCAGCACCCTCCATAAACTAATGTCGTAAACAGGACATGAGCCGGTTTTGGGGCGTCCGGAAACAAATGAGATGCGGTCTCTCACGAACGATGTCCGAGTGATCCCATGATATTGTCGTTTAGCACTAATGCTCGTGGGACAGAGCAAAGTCCTGTCATGTTGGTCACCTGGGGCGAGTCGAGTGGTCATCTGTGACATAATGCCGTCGGTCTTGTTGTATCAGCACACGACCCCTTTACTTTAATGTGTTATGTATTGCACTCTTAGACAGAACAAGTACCGCATTGTTGAGCTGTATGATATATGGTAATATTCGTCTTAAGTGGTTGGAGTTTAACACGTTGATTTGCATTATCTCATAACCTGAAGGGGGAGCCGTACAACGCTTTCATTTTAATATTGTACTAGAACTATATTACTAGAGTTCCAATAATACATAAATCTGTTATTAAATGCAAACTAAGTGATTTTTTAAAGAATAAATTTTTTATTTCTTGGCTTAAAGGAAGATGATCAAAGATGCAGGTCGTCAATCTATGTTCAGAGCTTGTCTTTCTGTTCATCTAGTAATATAATACCGTACTGTATCTTGTTCCGATTTTTTTTTACGTAAAGATTTCACACTAATTGAGACGATAAAGAAAAGGGAGTTTCCGTCTTCGTCTAACGCTAAAAATAGATTGAGGATTGCATTTGAATGAATGTAAGCAAATATGGAGCTGGCTAAAACGGTGATACGCCATAACGGTGACATGCGATTGGACGAAACGGTCACAATTAGACGATATTTGGTCGAAACGGTGACATTTTTTGGACACAACGGTGACAACAAAAAATATACATGTATATATCCTTCGACCACTACACCGAATTGTTCCTAGATTTTTGCCCAGTTTGGCGTGTCACCGTTTTGGCTTGTCACCGTTTTAGCTATAACCCATAACACGATTACGTCACCAAAATGGGGAACATTTAGAATTAATTCTCGAGTTCGAGTAAGTAAACGTTTCGGTGAATAAAATGAAGTTAACAGTCCATTATTTTCCTTAGGATTTTGCCGTTATTTAAATGATATATCGTTGTTGTACTCAGACCGAGCTGAACGCTTTTTCAGTTTTTGTTCGGTATTGGAGATGCAACTTTGATCATGCCCTTTTAAAGCACCTATACATACTATATAAAACACCTAAATGCGTACTATCACATGGCACCTTACGAAGCTTGTATTCTTGCGCTTTATTAGCTCTCTTATATCCTGTTGTGCACGCATAGCAAATTTAGCATTCAGCTACTTTGTATTTCATGTCGTACATTTCCAAAACCTTGGACGCTGAAATACAGTTGAATGACGTTCTCTCGCCTTCATCAAACCCAATTCTTAACCAGGACATCGCCACTCGACACGCCTGCCATGTGGACTGGCTAGATCCAATATTTACTGCCGACCCGAGGAACTCTAGCAAGTTTTACAGCCGATGTGAGGAGCTGTACTAAGTGCCGATTAACTTTTCACTACATCGATAATCCCATATTCTTTCTGCTTTAACAAACCGGTTCTTATGATAGCAGTTTATTACTTCTTTTATAAGAAACGCGTTGCATAAAACTCTTCCTTAACGACCGCGTGCTAATATCATAAATGGCCAACAATGGAATCAAAGAGAACGAGTTATTCGGCGGGTGGTTTTTGAAGATAGTTTTATATTCCGTTTGTGAGTAAGAAACAGGCCACGAGGATTAAGAGTATATAGGCGATAATCCCTCGACTACCACCCAGGAGTATTTTAATGTAACATCTGATGGGAAACCGTCTATCAGTGAATACTGCTTGCCAGTCTGTATTCGTTTGCGCATCGTAGTCAAGAGATCAGATTAAGAACTCTTTAAGTCCACGTTTTAGTAAAGACCAGTGCTCCAAATCAGTATATTTGGAGTGTGCCCGTTAAACATCTCTCTCTCTCTCTTTCTTTCTTTCTCTCTCTCCCTCAACTACTTGTTGAATAACACGACTCAAATATTATACATTTTCAATTATATCGACGAGTTCATATAAAAACCACAATGAAATAAAATCAAAGCATGGTTGATCGAATCTAACTCCTTAAAGTATAAGATCTGTTAGATATATAGAACAAAACAATAACTGTTTATAAATGCACGTATATGAAATAAGAAATTATTAGATTTAGGTAAATTATAAGTTTAAATGTACGTATTCGCTAGCAGATATATGATACTATAGTAATATGAGTTTTATAAATAAATTAAATTATATGAAACTATTTTACAATAAAAATTACATGTCTGAAAATCCAAGCAGTACATTTAAAACCTTGAAGCCCCATACATTTAACAATTTACACAGAACCACTATTTAAAGCAAACTTTGTAGGATGTCTGTAGAAGATGCTGTACACTAGATCAAAATATTATAATAAAGTCTTACGCTATTGTGATTATGACAGGTACGGTTTCAATAAAATGGTGAGTTCAAAGGATTACGCATAAAGCACGTGTAACGTTGTATTCGCATTTTGTGAGTTTTTGAGCATTTCTTTGCCGTACATTGGTAAAGCACTTCACCCAAGATGAAAGAGAGTAATTATAATGCCTCATTGACGATGGTTGACGAAAGTGATATTGATACGACAGTATTGCACGATATGGATGTACCTTGAAGAGTTTATGCTACTTGAACGAATTAAGGTGTGACCACCGATTGATTGAGGCGTGGCTCTCCAGGTAATACTGATCGTGAGTCTCCGAAATATGAAACTCACGATTTGTTTCGGATGTCTCCGGACATAAAGCTGTGTGACACGTCTTCCGAAAGTCATTTTATACCGAGCAGCATTTGAACTAAGTCGTTAAACTTTAAAATGAATTAGTTAAATTACATGTTTTATCTTAAGACTTTTAATATTTATTCCTACGAGACATAGTAAGTTACGAAAGCTTATAATATCGTTCAAGTCTTTCTGATAGGGTAAGGTAGTGGAAACGTCTTAGGAATGGGATTCATTTAACCCACACTTTGTCCATTTTGTAACAAACTCACATGCAATTTTGACCTTTGGTTTGGTAAAACAGAAGAGCCCAATCGAACTGCAAGTTAGTGAGAATGCAATAGGCGACGCCCTGCAATATGTCAGCAAAGCACAATTTACACTTAAATATACTGACGTCCATAATAAAGTATACCAAGATGTTGAGAGACTACTGAATAAATTCACAAATGCGTTGGATATACAAAAGATATCCCTTCAACACTTGGAAGGTTTATAAATGAGATGATGTCAATCAAATTGCACTCACCGAAATCCAAGCATCCTTTTGATCAACTATGGCATAAAGACGTAAGGGAAAATAATTAAAATCTTTGGTATACTTTCTTTTGGACGTCAGTATAGATTGTTTCTCATCACTGTTTTCTAATTTCACTGGGGAGGGAGGGAGGATTGTGTTTGAGTGGTTGTCTATTGAGCAATAAGCCATTCAGCAGAGACTTTTCTACTACATTGAAGCCGAACCATGGACTTAGTTTAGTGTCTTGAAACGGCTTCGTATCTAACATCATAAACGGCACAGGTTTTGTTTAAAAGTGAGTTTGGCATACTAAAACGGAATTGGACTTGAAAGAAAAAATTCAAAAAAATCGTAGAGATTTTAGGGGTGTGCGCGTGATGAGAAACAAGTTACTTTCTTTATGTGACCTAAACATAATTTTTATTAATTTCCGGATTCTCGAATGCAGTTTCTCCAAATTGTATCACAGCTTGTAGGTTTGTAAGACCAAACCTATATTGAGAGCGATGTTGAAATCCACTCGAAGGGCGTATAAGAGACGTTCTGAAACTGAAAATGATAGCAAACGAAAGTATGCGTTGCTAGTTCCGAGAGAGCGTCACATTATCATCGCATTCAGAACAACGCGCGTGGGAGGAGAAATACTCCACCTCCGGTGGAAAACAGCTTCGTCATCAGACTTGTCGAGATTCTTCGCTGACAGCCTGTGTTGGAAAACTTCTGATCGTGTGTCAGCAAGTCATCGCTTGGACTACGTCAATGACTCTCAACTAAGAAAATAGGGCCAGATTTTCGTGTTTTGACAAACCTAATCACGTCGCTTCAATGTAGCTAAATTTTCAGACCACTTCTCAATTGTTTTGATTATTTACATACACATTTTAACGTTTCGTTTGGAACCAGATAAAAAGTGCAACGTAGAACCCAACAATGGTTTGAGACGCTGCCTTAAAGTATTGAGATCTTTATAGTAGACCTGCCTTTTAATGCAACAAAGACATTCCGCGAATTTTATTTACACCACTTGGAAGAAAGGATTTGTGGAATAATACTGAACGCAACTGTAAACACACTAAAATAACAAACATTTTACCAAACATTATCTGATTATAGAGTTCACAATCCTGTGTTTAGTGTCAAATGAATGAACGAATCATTTCACGCATACTTGCTGTTGTATTAATAATTAATGAATGTGATTTCATCGGTTGAAAAACTTGCATAACATCCCACCGCTGCCATCACCAACTTACCGTATGTTTTCAGCCTACATTGAACTTTTGAAATGGTCCCTTACATTGTCCGACTTAATAAAACAGAAACTGAAAGACATATTTAAAAATGTTTAATTAACGGCGGATGCAGTTTTGCTGAAAAAGATACAAGATCATGATCCGAGAAGTTTTTGCAGGATGCGTTTTAGCACAAGCAACAAGGTCAGACACCTTCCTAGACTATGAATCAGGAAGTCGCTTGGCACTACGTCGTCCAATGACGAGGTGACATTTCATTGGACGGTAAGCTACTGTTTACCTATCTGAGAACGACTGTGTACGTCACGATATTTAACTTACCCTGCACGTGCAGCAGTCACGACAAAAGGATTCTAACAACCGATTTCGGTTGACTTCTTAACGGTCACAGGTCCGATGTTTGCATGTCCAAGAAACAACAAATGGTATCTTAATAGTACGTTTCTGGCCATCCTCGAAATCCAGGGTGTAATAATTAACTCCTGTCTCCATCCGTCAAATACCCTGGACTCACTCCTATTCACGACAATCGTTTTGCGAGAATGGAAAGTCCCAAAATGCTAAATATAGACATCCAATAAAATATCACATAACTGCACGAGAAGTAACTCTTGATAAATTTAAACATATATAACGTCTTTCCTTCGCCGAGTGTCAGGAGAGACGCGCCACATGATTGGACGCAAGCTTTCGCTAAAGAAGCTTCGCTTATTGGTCGTGAACAGGAGTCCAGGGTATTTGACGGATGGAGACAGGAGTTAATTATACGCTGGATTTCGAGGATGACATGCTTGCTATTCTCGAAAAAACCCTTCACCCTCATGTCAACACGCATGGGTGTTGACGGCAAGCCGATATGGCGGAGTTGGAAGTAATTCCAGAACAAATGACGGAGAAACCTCGTAGTCACAAATGCCCTGGATTTCGAGGATGCCTACAATCCAATCGGAATAAAAATGAACTTCATTTAAACTGGTCGACACCTTTCTGTAGATCTAGCCAGTCACACTTTTCTGTAGATCTAGCCAGTCATCAGGCAATGGGATTTCCAAGCCCGTTGTTCAGGGGTAGCGCCTGTAATTCCTCGACACGGGGGCCGAGGTCCCCGACAAGCGGTCTGAAATCCCCGACAAATGCACACATTTTCAAATAACATAATAAAAATTAATACACATTTTCTCCGAAAATTTCCCGGACGAACTGCTTTATTTGTTGCCGAGGGGCACCCATCCCTTTTGTTGTTCCCTATCCGTGCACACAATACGTTTATTTCATTTCTGATCCTTACCAAGGTGACAAGATCACAAATCATGAAGGCTCCTATCGTCGCTTCTTCGTGGTTATCCTGAATATCAATATTGATAATGTGCACTGCCTGACCCTCACTCTTGGATCGAGTCTCCAAATCTGAAATAGAACATGTCAACAATCCTTTTATTCTCACCCACATTTACTTCCGGTTTTTGACTGAACGGTTTCTGTCCGAACAAATACTGCAGTGGACCAATTATCGATAAATCGACCCAAACTGTCTCACAAGTCTGTTCTTAATAATACCAACTGAACTTAACATTAAGAATTCGAACTGTTTCCTTTTTAAGCAATATCCAAGAAAAAAAAGAACACTTGAACAAGTCAAAGGTCGCACAACACTCGCTCACTTCCGGAGAAAACTAATATAAGATTGACAAAACATACCTCAGTTGCAATTACATTAATTTTGTAAAGGCAGTATTTCAGTTAAAAGCACGTGCATATACACGAATATTGACTAAGAGATCCACGATTAAATATTCCGAGTCTCAAGTCAGTTTGGTTCATAACTGTCAAGATAGTCTGGAAGATTTCAAATTGTGAAAGCTATGGATGTGTCTTTTAAAGTTGCATACTTTGTCAAATTCAGAGTTTTCTTTAAAAAACAACAACTTATGGGACGATAAACAAACATAAATGAATGTACCACGAATAAGACACAAACGATAAAGTATGTTTATCGGTTTTACTGCAGGCTCTTGAATACATTTTTGGGACCCTCAAGCCGTAAAATTGAAAACATTCATTGTTAACTTTCCGGCAGAATCTTGAAAATATTCGTAAACCTTCGAAAATGTAAAATGGTACATCCTTCAGTAAACTCTCAGAGAAAGGTTTGGAATTAGGCCGGCTGTTTGTCGACACTAAGGAAATACGGTGTTGTTTAATTTGGCAAACACCATTACAATGCATGATTTACAGAGTATGCAATTTATCTCACACAGATATAGGGGCGGATCAAGGATCAGTGTAAAGGGGGTGGGGGAGGGAGAGCACAACATCGGTCATGGACAGATATGTTCTGGAGAGGTTCGCGGGCTTGTTCCCGTGGAAAATTCGAAAAAGTAACATGCAAAGTGGTGCAACTTCAGCCCATTTCACAT
The DNA here is from genome assembly GCA_031471655.1 of Diodora aspera. NCBI lineage: Eukaryota > Metazoa > Mollusca > Gastropoda > Lepetellida > Fissurellidae > Diodora > Diodora aspera. The sequence goes on from JAUELE010155149.1 coordinate 13,790, forward strand.
GTTTTCTTAATAGTTTAGGGGTTGATTCAAAAAATTCAAAAGCGCGAATGAAGAGAGGGTGGGGGGCATTAAAGACTAGTTGGAAAATGGCTCAATATACGTTGGAAAATGACTTAAAGGGACATAATCAAAGTTGCGTCTGGATA
>JAUELE010155260.1:0-13933 GCA_031471655.1 Diodora aspera
ACCATCTTACCATCTCTTGTTCTTTTATAGTGCCCTGAAGAAAGAATGTGAAGTTTCTTTTTTGACTCAGTATATAAGGTTTCTTCAATAAATGTCCATGATAAATAATTTCATGCCTAATGTCTTCAATAAACCTACTGAACAGCCCTGATACACATATCTACAACGACGAACACATAATCAAAAACTCCCTGTGCAGGTCCAATTTTCAGAACTTTTTCAGGACTATTTTCCAACTTTTTCTGCATTCTCAATTTCCTCACAAAACGGTTTGGAGACAAGAAATGTGTATTGTCCAGGACCTTTTCTCCGTTTTCAAGGACTTTGTGCGAACCCTTTATATAACGTTATCCACAATCCTGGTTACAACTAAATAACAGTGCTCGATAACACTGTCCATAAACCTAATATGTGTTGTCATGAGTGACCAAAAATGTGGGTAGATGTGCAAGAAAGTATCGCAGACTTACAACCTAATGATAAAAGAAAGAGAGAATTAATTGTGATCTGAGGGAAGGTTCGGAAGACTGATCTTCAAAGGTGCAGTTGCCCTACTCGCTATCCACTACGTGTTCATTGATGGCATCTTGACCCAAATAATCTCGGACAAATAAAACAAAAGATTCCAATTATCCCTGACATGAACAATGATCTTCAGAAGTAAACAGAGAGCCGGTTTGGAGCAGTTTGTTGTATTAATAATTTATAATAATCAATATCGTTTTGGGCTTGATGTTTTCTTCAGAGGCAAAGAAAAGGTCCGACGACGATTGCTTAAGAACAAGCATCAAAATGAAGCGAACGTTTTGCCTGCTTCTAGTTGGCCCCATCAGTCCGACAGCCCAGCACTCTGATGATACAGTGTACGTTTAGGGTTAGGGTTACGTTAAGGTTAAGGCTAAAGTTGGAGTGTGGTTCGTTATGGTTAGGTTTAGAGCTAAGGCAATGTTGGGATAAGAGGTTGGGTTAGGTTTAGGGTCAGATCATTTGGATGTCGGACTAGTGGTGTGTCGGATATATCGGACCCACTCTTATACTGTCAATTTAGGATTTCCGAGAACCTGTTGTTTAAAATTTGACTAATGCGTTCATGCTTCATGCTTGTGAGGTGAGTTTAACTTTGATCTTCACCAAATACTGTACTTGTGTATGTATCTATTGCACTGTATTCTTTTGTGATGGGCCTGTGGCCTCTATGCAATAAACGTCTTCTCTCTCTCTAACTTGCATAGAGGTCACGAGCTTGCAAATGTAAGCAACATCGAGCCAGAAGGGTAGTTGCATGGGTAATCGGCTGGCGTTGGAAAGCTTTCAGGCCTTCAAGGGTTCACCCCTGCTTAGCACTAAGACACCGGCAATGTCAGTAATGTCACCTTGGGCAAATGCCTTTGCTCGTAAGTCGCCTCAGTCTACCCAGCTTAAATTGAGTACCTGGTCGGGAAGTGATGGTAATTGTTTACTCCCGTGGGAGTTGACGAATGCTGTGGACAGTACACTGTTCCAATGACTGGGGTAATAATGTTGAGCGCATTACGTACATGTATGTTGTCGCATGGGTCAGACGAAGTACAAGTGTGCACATAGCTAACTGATAATATTTAAACCACAAAGAATGCACGCTGAGACAAATCAGAATTAGACAGAGAGGAAGCTGTTTCAAAGTTAATCATCTTCTAAGTATTTGGTGCCTCAGAGTCCGATATTTCTACATACGTACAGTAACGATTCTGTCCCATGCAACCTGTTCACCATATGTTAGAATGGCCTTTCCCCCATTCAAATATTGTTTTATTCAAACCGTGAGTTCTAAACAAAAGGAAGGTGTCGGGAGGGCGGTGTTTGTGTAAATAAGTATTCACTCATTTCTCACGTCCATGGGCATCACGACATTGCCAGAACACCCTTCTTCCAGCAAATTTAGCAGATAATCCCATACACATACATTACCACTTTTCACTAAAACCTCACTAATTACTTTCAATTCCAGGATCAGCCAAATGGCACGTTCTTCCGCTGAACCCAGACAGTCAATGGCGGCCTAATGACGTGCATTTACTGGAAACACCAAATCATTGTACCATTTGTCAAGGCCTGTTCAGCTGCGTCAATTATTGTGTGACGACGCTGGCATTTCTCAAGGATAATGAGCATACCGAGGCAGGTGTTAGCTGCTTCTGGAGATACTAAACTTACTCTTATATATGAACATTGGTCTGCCGTGTGACTCCGGGGAATGCGCTCCAGAAGTAACAGTTTCGGTGTATAATGTAACTAGGTTCCGTCTTACACTTCCTGAACTTCCGGTATTTGGTAAACCAGACGCTTTAGTTTGTGTTTTGCTGAGTAGTTTTGAACAATCCTATTTGAACACTTTTAAGTGAAAAGACGAAACACCTCCTGTTAGGTCTAGCGGGGTCTCGCGTCAGGTTGAGGCGAGAACTGTGAAGACCCGTGCTTCTGGCACAGCTAGGGGAACGTTTGTTACTTAGGAGGGAGGATTTTCAACTTATGCGGTTTTTCTTGCGATTCGTTGTGGTGCCTAATGAGCAACCATCATCTTTCGGTTTCAAGCAACGCTCGGTTTTCAACATGTTCAAAATTTTGCAGATTTCACAGGACTTCACAAGAATGCATGAGAAACCACAAGAGCATACGCATAGTCGGAAGGGTTGTTGACTTGAGTTGAAATATATTTTTATATTGGAGGGGGCAATATTTCAGCCATAGTGCAATGTGATGTGCAAAAGGCACATCAAGAAAGGGACAACTCAGGATCGATAGTAAGAAAGCATAGTGGGAAGGGCTTTCGCAACCTTCAACAATGAAATGCAACGTGACGCATATGTTTTTCTTTCGGAAACTCTCTCGAGCATTCAACATTAAACAGTATACAATCAGTTATCTACCCATTGCAATTGTGTAGCAAGATAAGATACTTGAAAAAAAATCAATAAAATCAAAAGTTTGAATCCCACACCCGACACCAATAACTTCTCACCGCGAGAATCGCTTTACTGACTAAGCTCTTAACACAAACAGCATTTACAGTTTCTTGTCTCCTTTCTCAGCACAATAAACGGCAAGTTGAGATTGAAAATGAAAATATCCGCGTTTAATTATCCAATCCATGTCGGAATCGATCGTAAACACGGACGCAAGCTCGAGCGGGAGAAAAAGTTATGGTCCGCGCAGCAGTGCTAGGAGTCCCCCTTTAGGAGTGGAACACTGACGGCAGTTAGATGTGTTTCCGCTAAAATCGATCATGTTGCTGTTATTAGACAGTTCCTCAACGTGATGTGTGATAAAAGAGGCATTTGCCTCAGTTATGGAAAACGGACATTTTGTTTAGGCTTCGCTGGTTCACAAGTTACATGATTTCTTAAATGGAAAGTCGAGCAGATCGTTTCTTCTTGATTGGACAATGAACTGTTTGTTTTTATTGGTGAAGATTGCTCTTCAGAGTTAACAAAAGACGGAAATAAGTTGGCGTTTAACTGCCATACATGTACATGTTCTCTGGTATCAACATCATACCATTTACACGCTGCAATATGCTGTCTGTTATAAAAGAAACTAGAGGTATACTTTGCGGTAATAATGCTTTGGCTACAGCTGCTCTCTGGGCGAGAAAATTCCATACGTTTATTTTACATATCTATAACACTATACATTATTGCAAATCTCTTCAGGGCTAATTGAAAAATCAAAATCAGTGACCGGTTCTAACCAAACACAAAATCCCCAAAACAAACAACAATAAAAAAAGTAAAAAAAGTCCAATAACCCCCTACCCCAGAAAAAACCCAAAGTGACAGGGACATGTATCTGATTATATAAACATATATTTTCTTCATTCGGGGTAGGCAGTAGGGATGATATACTGGAGGGGTATGAGACATAAACTCATAAATGTCCTCCTGAGACAATGAAATCACAATACATCATGAAACGTTATCAATCATGTAGAAGGAAGGGTAGGAATGGCACCCTGCTCAAAGCCCACTCACCTGTGCAATCGCTCAAACATGTATGCTGCTTTAGATATTTCAAATTGCTGGCAATGTTTGAAGTTCTTTCAGTGTATAAATACATGTATTTGCAAATTCAAAATATTTTGTTAAAGATTCAAATCCAACGTTCAACTGTCACCTTTAAATGTTTACATCCATAAATGACAAAGAATATTGCAAAACATAACCAATACTTTCTACCTACCTCTAAGCACGGCACTTTTCTTTGAAATCCATCGTGGCCATACAGCAAAGTCAGGCGCCGCTGCCTTGCAGACGACATTATTTTGGCGGGAAGCAATGTTAGTGTATTGAGTAGAACCTGTTGCAGCTTGCGAAAGCTTACCACACACGTCCAGAGATTTATCGTCTGCTGTAAGACATTGCACGTGCAGCAGCAGGTACACGTGCACAATCACATAACACAAAGATCCTGGAAACGCCTGCATTCTACACTGTGTCCTCTAGAGACCTAACAGAGCATCCGAAGCACCAGAAAAATCCAGTTCCAAATACTGTTGCAAAGAGAGACTTCACAGTGACATCTCGCCGTCGACCAAATGACAGTGACCTGGCTCCTGAGTATCAGTAGACGCTGATCCAACAGAGCGTTTGGACCGTCAAAGCTATGTAAGTGACAAGCTCAACCCCTGGCAGAAGAAGATCCTGCATAATAACACAACAGCTGAAAACAGAATGGATGAACCCACTCTAGGACCAATTACAACTCAAACAGGTTTCTGACAGCGCTGAGGAACCTTGCTTTACCAAGGGTGCGTTTAGCGTTAAACAAAAGTCCCTTTTGTTTTGCTAGCGTTGCGAGTATTGAGGCACTGTGGCTTCCGAGTCTAGAGAGCTTAGCTGACGTTCGGAATTTGCCATATCGATCACGTATTTTCGTTGGCTGCCCCGAGTCTTTCGGGATGCGTGTCAATCCCTAATCATCGTTTTGTATTCGTAATCATTTGGATGTTCTCGGGCGATATAACGCCAATATATGACCTTGTATCGGAATGGAGTTCACATGACATGCCGCGTGTCCTGATTTGTTGGGATTTTCTTTTGATCTTTACTCTTTGAGGGATATTCTCTAACACGGAAAATCAATAAGAAAACGCTCCGATTAGCTATCGTATTTCAATCCATGCAATACATAATAGTTTGTCTGTGGAGACAAATGTTACAGCGTCATATGTTCAAATGTATTAGCTTTTAGTACAGGATTATTGAATAATTTCAATTCCAGTCACATTTTTATAATGTTCTCTTACTACTGCACAATCCGATTTGAAGACATGTCTGTTAGCGGCCCGTCGGAATGAGTTGAATAAACGTTTCACATTGTAAAGGCCAACTTTATTCCACAATGCAACGTTATATGTAAAATAAATAAATAAATTATGCATTTATATAGCGCTGCGTATCCAGAGATAGTCCCTGCTCAAGAACACTTAAAAAGGATATGCTTCTTTGAAGAAGATGGTCTTCAGTGTGAAGCGAAAACTGTTGACATCATGACACCGTCGAACTCCTTCTGGAAGTGCATTCTACAGAGCGGTCCCAGCTCTGCCAAAAGTTCTTTCTCCATAGGTTTTAGTTCTAGCTGATGGCACTTTCAGCTGTAGCTTGTTCACAGATCTATGGATGTTACAAACATCACCAGAGGGTGCTGAGAGAAAAGTGTAAATTGAGATCTGTAGATGTCACATACTGCCAAGGGGTTAATATAGATCCACATATGTGTATACAACTGGACAGCAGTCAGCATTTCTGCCCAGAAATATGCTAGATGAGGCTGTTGGACATTAAGGGCGCAGGGTCGCGCAGTGGTTAGCACGTCGACCCAGCAGTCTGCCAGCGGTTGTGGTTCTAGTTCCGCCCGGGCACCTCTCTTTCAGCCCTCTTTCAGGGAGACAGGAGCCCTGACACAGACTTGGTGTTGGTGAGACCGTGGTGATGTGGCTGAAAGATTGGCGAAAACCATGTAAAATCCAGAAACACTCGCTCAAACTGTTGAACATTGCCAATCCCGACAGTGACAGGATGTTGGTTATAAAAAATTGCTGAAAACCACATTAAATCCTAAATCACTCACTCACACTCACTCACTCAAGCATTCATTCACTTTTACTACAACACTCACTTTTACTCACCCGCTCACCCACTCACTCACTTACTTTTATTCATTCATTCACTCACTATCCAACTGGGAATAACGGCAAAAATTCTTGATGGCCTGTGATCATTTCTGTCTTTAGCCAGATCTTTGACTTCATTAAGGTATGAAAACCATGAAACGGTCTTCAGCGCCAGTGGTTACGTTTCATCCTTGAATCAAAGTGAAGGGCCATGAGAGAATTACAATGAAAATGGCTTTCTAAAGTCAGTGGTTTCAATTCACCTCAGATCTGCACTATGGTAATGTCATCTTTTGGCCCCACGGGGTTGATCTGAAATTTACACTGTTCTCTCGGCACCCTGTGGTGATGTTTGTATAGCTGTCAGGACAATATGGAGAAGGGTGAGCCAAGTTCTATTTTCTGCAGTAATAATGTCGTTATTACGATATATCAATCGAGGTGACTGAGAGCTAGAGAGAAGAAGTATTTTTCTATTCAAGGATTATGAAGGCCAGTCTCCAGTCCTTGATCCAGCACTTCAGCTCGACCCTTAAGATGTTTTTGTTGTTAGAAGCAAACCAACCCAAAAATAATACGAAAACTTGTAAAATATGCAGAGAATGCACGATTTTGGATATTAATTTTCCAAAATTGTCCGGGGGTGCTCCTCCAAAATCATATTGTCCGTGACTTGTTGTGCACCCCTTTTACATCAATCCTGGATCCGTCCCAGGACCCTGTTTTACAAAGCGATCTTAGCGCTAAGTTGATCGTAAACTCATAATGATCAACTTTTTAAACCAAGTTTTAACTACCATTTCAGTTGTCAAAACAACTTGAAGCTGTACAACATGTCATGAAATGACTCCTGGATTGTTTTGAGAAATATGGACAAATGTTGTCCCGTTGGTTTTCAGTTTAACCGAGTCGCTAAGATTAGTCTTAGCTAAGATGGCCCTTAGCTAAGATGACTTTGTGAAACATGGCCCTAGATCTCTACTTGTCAACTGCCTGTCAGCAATACACCTTGGTAAGCCACTGGATCATCTTCATTTCCATGCAAAACGCTCACCTCCAGTTTTCTTCAAAGACATGTTAAGTGTGAAATTCAATGCTTCTCATGTGTATGATTTACCTTTCATCATTAAGAGAACAGAAGATGATATGAGAGTGGTTTCAAGGTATTTTCACCGATTACAGTATCGACAAGACTTGCTGTATCTGTAAGACGCACTTGCCAACCTGTCTCAACCTCAGTGGTCTGTGTATTAAGGAAATCTGGATCAGTGGCGAGCTGGATGATTTGATGTGGGGAAACCTGTTTTTGGAGCTGGTGTTGATGAACTGCTGAAAGGATCAGTAAAACAAAGCCTAATCATTGCCTTCCTGGGGCTGTCACTTAGAAAGAATAGACTCCAGTAGCCCAATGCTTGGCGTACAAGGCGACGAAAGTTGGGCATCTTTTGCTCATACTTGTCTTTTTATCAATCTCTTAATGAACTGACTTACTCCCACATGTACCCCGTGGGGTTCCCTGGGGGTGTCGCCCTAACACCAGAAAGAATAGGACCCCAGTATCCTCATGCTTGGCATAAGAGCTGTCTAAAATGAGGATCTTTTGCTTTCTCTTTCTTCCTATTCATCCTGTGTTGTCCCTTTTCCTGATGTGTGTCTTGCACATCACATTGCGCTATGGCTGAACTATTGCCCCCAGCAATGTTAAAAATCCATTTCATTCACTCACTACTCCCACATGTCATGTTGTGCTATGACTGAAATATTGCCATTGTAACGTAAAACATCAACCTCATCACTGGTGGGTATAAATGATTTGATGTAAAGAATGCTTGTCATACTAAAGCAGGGACTTCTTGTTTTCAATTTTTGCTCTGATGATATTTTAAAAACTATCTTCCACATCAGTGTACACATTACACATCATGTTGTGTACACATTACACATCATGTTGTGTACACCTTACACATGTTGTGTATACCTTGTAGTTCATGTGTACACCTTACACATCATGTTGGGTACACCTTGTGCCTCATGTGTACACCTTACACATCATGTTGGGTACACCTTACACTTCATTTGGGAACACCTTGCACATCATGTTGGATACACCTTATACATCATTTTGTGTACACCTTACAGATCATGTTGGGTACACCTTACACATCATGTTGGGTACACCTTATACATCATGTTGTGTACACCTTATACATCGTGTTGTGTACACCTTACACATCATGTTGGGTACACCTTATACATCATTTTGTGTACACCTTACACATCATGTTGGGTACACCTTACACACCATGTTGTGTACACCTTAAACATCATGTGCTATGGCTGAAAGATTGCCCTTGCACTGTCAAACCTCAAAGCAATTCATCTTACTTCAGTTAACGTCACAAATGATATTAATATTAATGTCAAACAGTATGATATTAATGTGTCAATGTCCACGAGAGAAGCATCAAGAAATCGTCCCTGAGAAATCGTCCCTGCTCATCATGGAACAAGCTTAGTTCAGAATTGATCATGAGTAATGATAGCTGGGTCAAGTGTGTTTATCGGGAGAATTTGATTGGTAATAAATGAAGTTTGTTTTGTGTCTGACTGATACCCTTACCACGATGTCGAGGAGGAGTGTCTTATCAGCTCTACCTATGATGTGATCAATGCAACACTGCTTCTAGGATGGGTCTAATAGATGATAGTGTATATCTACACATAAATAATACATATCCATTTATAAATAAGCTAAGCTAGAGGAGAGATAACAAAATAAAGTTCTTATAACCTTTTAAGTTAGGGGTGATATTTCTGGTGACGCTGATGTAGAGACGTTATTTGGTACGTGTTCAGGTCAATGCAAGTTAAGCACAGGTCTGGAACATTGTAGTGTTGAGAACACATTCTCAAACTGGACTTCTTTGAATTTTAATTGAATGCCCCTGCCTTGGGGGTTGGTTTGGGGTTGTGATTTCTGTCTTTTAGTTCAGTTTTAAGAATCTTGTTTTGTTGATTTGGGGTCATGTTACTTACTTTTCGGTCAGTCTGTCCATACTGGCCTTTTATTTTCAACTGTTGATCCATCTATCTATCCATCCTGGCTGATTTTCACCTCTTGATTCATCCAGTAGGCTGATAACCCATTCACTGACTGGTTGTTTTATTATTTCACTCACCCACTCCTTGACTCATTGACTCTTGTAGTCACTAACTAACTAAACTCTCAATCCCCTGACTTGCTCTCTCACTAACTTATTTTCTCATCCACATACTCATCCACCCACTTTCCTTCATGTCCATCCACTCACTCATTTACCTGCCCACCTTCCTCCCATCCTATTACTCACTTGCTCATCCACTCACCCACATTCCCATCCATCCACTCACTCATCCACACACCTTCCATGTCGTCCACTCACTCACCCACCTGCCCACCTTCCCTCCCTCCAATCCACACACCTTCCCTCTCATCCACTCGCTCACCCACCTGCCCACTTTCCCTCCCTCCAATCCACATACCTTCCCTCTTATCCATACACTTATCCACTCACCTTATCTCCAATCCACTCCAAACAAATTATGATATAGATGAAAATGTGCAGAGATCTTCGATATAATCAACTCACTCCCAAACTACACATGATAAATGTCCCAAATCATACAACCATACAACACAACATGATCTTCATGCTGAAAATCTGCCTTCACTGTTTGAAGCCATCTCCTGTGTAGAAAAACAAACACCGGGAAGCTAACCTCGCCAGTTCTAGTAACATATAACACATCATGGAATATAGTTATTAAAACACGAAACCTTACTCCAGGTTTCTGCCCACTCCTGGTGAGAGTCTTGTAAGCTTATTTACAAAACATGGTATATTTGTTAGCTCAAAGCTTGGCAGTCTGGCTGTAGGTGATCACATTGATACAGCCGCCCAACCATCCTTGAAGAGATGATACTGTAATTTAACCCTAAACATGTGGTTCACTGTGAAAGGTTACTCTCTGTAATAGATGCTGGTAGTCTCATCACTGAGAGTGTGTTGTATCAGGATGCAAAGTGAAGTAGCAGTTAACTCATTAGACTAAAAATTGTCTATGAAATTTTGAATTTTTATAATTTTTTATTTAGGCCTAAGAAAAGTGGATTTGTTTCTAGTCTCAGAGGGCATCAACCTCGACCCCCTGCAACAACTCTTTTTTTCCCAGATATTAATTGCCAAGTTATTAAAAGTTTGTTATTCTGAAATATTATTTGCTTATCTGTACATACAGCTGATTAAAGAATAGTCAGTCCAAAAAAAAAATTAAAAAAAGGAAGATCGCACCATTGCATCATTTTTGCCTAGGGGTAAAGACCAGGAACATTTCTTCTTCTTTTTAAGGCCTTAACTGATTAGACTAAAAATTAGTCCATGAAATATTCAATTTTTATAACTTTTATTTTCCTTCAAGGGACTGCCTCCTTCTACTTTTAATTTCATATGTTGAATAGAAGCTGGCTAGACTTGCTTTTGTAGATTGACTGAAGGCTTTAAAAATAAAAATAACAAAAATCCACTGTCATAAGTCGGGACTATTAACTGATGTAATGAGCAGATTTATTCTAAAATGTTGTTAAATTTAAAGTGTAAAGGAATTTACCAGTATCTAAATATAAGCTGAGCTTGCACAGAGGTTGAAATATAGTCTGGTAGGCGCGAGAGCATTCTCAAACAGTTCATTTAATTTTGAGAGGTTGATTTGGTGCATGTGCAGTTCATGAGGCCCATCACTGAATATTCTGCTGCACTGTGCATTAAGTACATGCATATGCCGAAGGAGATGAATGAATGCATCATTAAAACAGCTGAAACAGGTTAAAATATAATATACTGTACTAAATAACCTGCCATTCCAATATACAGAGCAATGTAAAACATCAAGTTGTCAAGCGGTCTTTTGAGCAACAGGGCAACAGGTTAGACTTCATCCAGTCCTTTAGTCTGTCTCCCAGACCCTAGACCATACAAAGAAAATGGAACCTGCCCAAATCTAGATTTTTAGCAAGTCTAGGAATTAGAATATCTCTGGCTTCTTTCTGATTTTATTATTTTTTTGGGTATTACAAACATAATTTTGTAGATTAAGCTTATTTCTGGGACTAAATATTAGTCTACCAGTCCCTGTGACTCTGATCAGGCTAGAATGTCCTGTTTCATACAGATATCCCTTTAATTAGCCAGTCTAAGTCACAGCGTCAACAGGGTTACCCATTTCTGATACACATAGTGATTTACATGTAATAAACAGAGACTGATTAAAAAGAACTCAGGGTTTGACAAAAGCCTAGCAACAGGTTCCAGTGCTATGTTAGACACTTGGAGGACTTTATTTCATTATGTCTGAGATGCTGGCAAAGTCAGTGGTGTCACCTTGGGCAAGTGGCTTTACTCGTAAATTGCCTCAGTCCACTCAGCTGAAACTGGGTACTGGTCCTCCATTGGGGGTGTTGTTAACCTTCTAGTGCCTAGTGGCTGCTGTGGTTACACCAGGGTAATAATACCAAGACCTAACATTAACATTACTCCACTTGTCTCAGTCGACTCAGCTGAGAATGGGTATTTCTGTACTTGGCTGTTAAAGAAGTTAATTGATATATATTATATAACAAAAATTGTAAAGACGCAAAGAAAATAAAGAATATAATCATAATTATTTTTGCAAGATGGTTAAACCTGTTCTGGTAGTCTGCCAAAGTTTATCCCAAAGGTTCTCTCGCTCATTTCTGCATCAGGTCTCAGAAGAATTGACGTCCTAGTCTGGTGCGTTATCAACAGAATGGGGGATTTCTCTACTCCGTGTTCCGTCTGAAGCAATAACAGTTATGTCAATACAACCCGTATCTACAAGAAACAATCAAAATTCAAAGTGTTGTATACACCAGAGATGGACCCGTGGCAGTAGTTTATGATTCTACAAGATCAGTGTTTGATACAAAATGTGTTCTGTGTAATGACCTTTGAAATTAACGTTCTAGACTTCTGTCCTTACAAACAGTTATCAAGTCTTATTGAAAAATTTTATGTTGCCTGGAGGTGCTTTTAAAGTATGGTTGAAATAATGGCCGCAGCGTGCGGCGGTAGTCGATATAACTTGCGAGCGCTGTGCGCGACCATGTTGTATCGACTATCGCCAAGTGCTGGGTTATTATTTACCATACACCAAGCGGAGGTCGAGGCTTTGTTTTTCTTTGACACCTGTCGCGTAAAATCCTGTCCTGATCTTTTCTTTTTGAAGTTGAAAAGTGCCCTTGTATTCATGCGCCTGTGGGTTATCTGATAATCTGCGTGCTGCTTGGTTATACGATTTTAAGGACCTGCGTATAACCTTACCAAGTGGTGTATACAATGATATTATGTATATATACGTTGCTCACAAAAGATGATGCATAGGCGATTCAGGGTGGTGGGGCGGAAAGAGGACAGGGGGTCCAGACCCAACCCCCTTTTAAAGGGACATGATCAATGTTGCATCTCCAATACCGAACAAAAACTGAAAATATGTTTAAATCAGTCTGAGTACAACAACAATATATCATTTAAATAACGGGGAAATCCTAATGAAAATAATATTTATTCATCGAGAAGTTTACTTACTCGAGAATTAATTCTAAATGTTCACCATTCTGGTGACGTCATCGTTTCATGGGTTATAACTAAAACCGTGATAAGCCACAACGGTACCACACAAAACTTGGCGACAAATCTGATGAAAACGGTTTTTAGTCTACAGACAATTCTGTGTAATGATTAACTGATATATATATCTTTTGTTGTCACCGTTGTGTCCAAAAAGTGTCACCGTTTCGACCAAATATCTATCCCCATTTTGTCTTATTGTCACTGTTTCGTCCAATCACATGTCACTGTTATGGCGTGTCACCTTTTTAGCCTGTTCCATACTTGCTTACCTTCCCAAAATGCAATGCGCAATCTGTTTTTAGGGTTAGACAACGACCGAAAATTCATTTTCTTTATTGCCTCAATTATTGTGAAATCTTTGCGTAAAAAAATAGAAAAAAAATACAGCACGGTATATTATATCACAAGATGAATAGAAAGACAAGCTCTAAACATTGGTTTACTTGCATCTTTGATCATGATCCTTTAAAGTTCAAGTCATACATATAAGTGTACTAAAAAGTAGAACAGTCAACTTTAATTGTAACATCAAGATTTTTATGGAAAGTTTTATAGGTGTACTGTATTGCACGACTGAAGTGCTGATAAAAAGGAGAAATTAAAAACCTTATGGGGAAATGTATTAGTTTTGTTCCTTTCCCAGTGTTATCTCAAAAGACTAGATTATACGACCAACTGAAGTGGTTGCACACGCGTTTTGAGGTAAATATAGATACACCTGTGACTTTCAACACATCTTGCACATTATCTTGAGATCTGGCTGAAATATTGCAGCTGCAACATCAACTTGATGCAACTTCTTCGAGAGAGAGGGGAGGTGTAAAGAATAGCATTCATAAAACCAACATTAATAAAGGCAACCCTGTTGACCTTCTAGGGAGTGACATGGTGTCACTTGAAAAGAATAGGGTCCCAGTAATCCAATGCTTTTCATAAAAGGAGACAAAAATCTCTTTTTCAAATCAACTCAGCTTGGCTCAAACCATGATGGATGTTTTCCACATGATCTTGTGACATGGCTGAAATATTGCACTTGCAATGTAAAACTATACTGACTTCCAAAAGAAAGTATACCAAATGATTTCAATTATTTTCCCTT
>JAUELE010155371.1:0-13930 GCA_031471655.1 Diodora aspera
TACATTACCTCTTCTAGCTCTTAAGCTAGTCCAAACTTCTTTTCATCCTACATGTATATAAGTTGTTGTATATATCACCTTTTAAATACAAATTTTTAAAACATCGTTTTTAAGGTATTCTAATTATTGTCAGCACCCAATAAAAATATGTTCTTATTTTACCTTCTCTTACTTTCCTACCTTTGTAAATAGCTATCCCCTCCCATCTTGTCGGCGATATAGCCTCCCTTCGGGAGGCAAAAGCCGACGTTAAATAAGCTGACTTTTAACCGTAATCCCTGGATATAACGCCAAACTGGTTATACCACCAAAATCTCCCTGGGCGGATTTTGGCGGTATATCCAGGGAGGACTGTATACAGCAACACGTGCATATTGCTTCGACACATATCACCCTCCCAAATTTAATATATTTAACATCTTTTAATAATGAGACGGATGGTTCCTATGGTGCAGGATGGCGAACTACGGACATGCCTGTCACATTGTGCCTTTGGTAGACATATCATCGCCAATAGAGAGTTCAAGGACAGATGGACCGAGGAAAAGAACTGTTTGTGGTAAATATATACTTGTATTTTATACGCTTGGCCAAAAGGCATTCCAAAAGGTATAATGTTTCGGAAGAAGTGTGTCACCCCGAATTCAGGCAATATTTAACATGACTCATTTCTATTTGTTTCGATATCTAATAGGCTTCAAACGGTTGTAGGGTAGTTATTTGCAATTGCCCTTGCTGCAAACCAACTTGGACATGATTTGAAGGCTGTCATTACATTTTAAGTTGTCCCACACGTTCCATTGTCATCAAAATGTCTGTCTCCAAGACAATGGACCCATGGGAGTAACCTTACTCACAAGTATAATGTTTGAAGACATATTTATGCTAAACATTTGCAGATGTTTGCATAATGACTTGTAGCTGTAGTAATCATAAACCGCATGTGATAATTATCCATGTTAAATAATTATTATTTCTTAAACATACTTCATGCACATTGTAGTTACCGTAGGTCTTTTAGTTGTGAACTGACAGACTTCTGGGCATTAGAAATAGGCATCCGCTCATTCTGAGCTGTGTTCAGGAGAGGAAGGCAAAGAAGGCGCCTCAGCTGTTGCACCAATCGGATCACTTCTATCAAACAATACACCAATCAGATCACTTCTATTAAACAATACACCAATCAGATCACTTCTATTAAACAATACACCAATCAGGTCACTTCTTTTATACGAGGCGCCTTGCCTTCTGAACTAGCCTCATGTCTGGAAAACGAAAGCTAAATCCTGGGAAGTCCCGGTTAAACGTTTGGGTCATTTCCAGGACCATACTTCTGCATTACCAATTTTAGTCACTGTTTTCACATAAAAGATTTGAAGAATCACGATACTTAATTCTTTCATGGGCAACTGAATTTTTCGTTTCAATCAAAAACTCTTATGTTGAAAATTGATAATCGTATAAGACTTTAATGCAAACATATTAAATAATCTGATCATGTGCAGTTGCTGAGGTGTCTATTTCATGTCACCAAAGGTTGGAGATGACGTAAAGCTCTTACTTCGAGACTACAGAAGATTGTTATGGAGTATGCAACAAAACATCAGTGCAATGCAGCACTTCTAATTTGAAAAAAAATACAATGTACCTATTTTACCCAAGAGATTGTTATTGTTTCATTTGGTTCATGTGCATAATTAATTTGCATTTTATGTGCTTTGGAATGGTTGTTTGTTGAAACTGTGACCGACAATGATATTCTACTGAAATATATCATTTGAACTTGTTTAAATCACATCAGTTCACTAAATTTATATTATATTTCTCTTTCGATACATGTATGTGTTATGTCTGTTATCGTGATAAAGGAGCATGTCAGTGTTTGCGAACTTATCACATGTTTTAGCTTACAGACGAAGCGTTGGTTTATTAGATTCATATTCGGGTACAATGTTGACATGCACGTATGTTGTTTGTTACCTGTAATTACAATTCTGAATATTAGATTAGTTACCACATTTACCAAGACAACTTGAGGAGTGTCTCCACATGAAACATTCTGCCATAGCAATCGACCAAATACATAAACTTAAATCGCATCTTGGTGCAGAGGGTGAACATTAAATTAGAATGCGTTTGGGGTAACATAACACAGACCACAGCAATTAGTTTAGTAAGATAAAGATCCTCCGTTTCGTAACTTCTTTTGCCGCGGAGATTTTATTTCTGTCGCTACTGTGAGTTAGTTTGTGGCACCGCTGTTACTTAGTTTGGCCTTGATACCACTAATGTCCAGATGTATTGATTGTGTCTGGAATCCGCCCCTAGTATAATATCATTACAGCAGCAGTGTAGGAGGGAACTGATTCAGTCAGGTCCTTTTACATGCGTAGTTGTATCTGGCAGATCGTAATGAAATAAAAGGGGCTGATGAAAATTAGGTTTAGCCAGTACCAACGATTTGCGCTGCAGTGGGAGCGCATTGTATATCGTTAATTAATTGTATGATTGGATAGTAAATGACGGTTGACCACATGTTGTCGAAAGAGATTACTTTTTCCTCAGAGGTAAAGAAAAGTCTTTAATTTTATCACATTTTCAAGTATCATTTGTTTTATGGGTAAATACTGAAATACACAAAGCGTTGACCTGCCTTTCAAACGAGGGTTAAGTTAATTGCAAATGTATGATGACAAACAACCAAGCCATCGATGCGTTACAAAGTTTAATAATCAACTGATAAACACAACATGATAAACACATTGGGCATTTAGGGGATCACTGCAGTAGCAGCACTTAAAGCCTGACAAGGTATTTGACTAAAATGAAAGCTTGTAGCCTGAGCATGACGCCATGTAAAATCCCGAGCATCGGGATGGCTTATAGTTGCCTGAGCATCAGGCCATGTTGATTTCCGGGAAGCTGTAAAGTTACTGGGAAAGATTATACTGAGTGGAAGGATGATGATAGGTACTGATTGAATGAACGATACTGGCCGTTGATTAATAACCAAAACATAACCTACTCCAGTGATCCCAAATATGAGAATAGCCAAGTCACACCTAAATACATGAACAGATGACAGCTTGTTGAAACTAGTGCGACATAACACATATAACATGGAAGTAAAGCTAACCTTAAACAAATCATGCAAGCGAGCTGAAGCAGACATGTACCAATGCGGGGCTGCTGAGATAAATAATGGCAGCCCATAGAGCAGCAGTTGCAAAATAATTTAAGGAGGAGTTGGGGATGGAGGGAGGGAAACTTGTCAGCTGTCCTGATAAAAACAATGGCGACCTCCGACCTGGAAACATAGACTAAGACTGCCCATGCGCGGAGTTACAAAGTTTAATAATCAACTGATAAAACACAACATGACAAACACATTGGGCATTTAGTGGATCACTGCAGTAGTAGCACTTAAAGCCTGACAAGGTATTTTACTAAAATGAAATCTTGTAGCCCGAGCATCAGGCCATGTAAAATCCCGAGCATTGGGATGGCTTATAGTTGCCTGAGCATCAGGCCACGTTGATTTCCCGAGCATCGGGAAGCAAATATAAGAGAAATGTAGAAATAATTATTTACACTAGTTATGACAAAACAGTCGCTAATTGTTTCATACCTCAAATATATTACCGTGGTTTTTGCGGGTTCCGGAAAAGCTGTTTATGATTTGAGGTTTTAGATCTATGTCTGGAAACGGTTTTTCATTTTGCTGCACTGAATTACACTCTAAAAGCTATATTTAATGGATTATGCTGTTGTTTGTTACATGGCAGCAAATGAAATAATGTTAATGGGTTGTACTTTGACTTCAATGTGTCTGTCCATTACCATGTTCAACAGTCCGAACTCTCTGCAAGACGCAACCACATATAGCCATGCATACAGATACAGAACATATTTTTAGAATCCCAAGTATAACAGAGCAACAAAAGCAAAAAGCGGACAGACTGCACATGCGTAAATCTAACTGGCTAATTGTATGTGAAGATCTGCATGTACCCTTCTGAGAACATCTTATAGCATATTAATGGTTAGCTAGGTCACTGAGATTTCCGGCGTATCCCTACGCGGCCTTGGGTGTGTTTTAATAGAGCTTAATAACCTAGGTGATCAAACTCTTTCATCTACTCTTAGACCAGGCAGATCAAAGGCTGCCAAGAGGGAAAATAAAATGTCCACCTCCAGAACAACTTTATTGGCATTTTCACAAGACGGAGAAGTTATGGAAAGATCTACAGTAGACCATGATAGCAACTTAGTCATGAGCGACATGTGCGAAGTACGAAAATGTATCTAAACTTCAACAGATACGCAAATGGACCGTACGCAAAACTACAACTCACGATATTAAGTGTGTCAGTTATAAATAAAATATTTGTTGTACTGGCGCAGTCATACTCTTTTATGCTGATAGTAACCTTCGTTTTTGTGATTGTTAAAATGCAGCAAACCAAGAAAAACTTAAATATTGTTATTTTGATCCAAAACAATGAAACAAATTCAAATGTTGCATGTACCAGATAAATGCCAAGATGTCTATTCAGAACAGCTATATGCAAAGGGGCGGACACGATCTTGTGCTTCGTGAGACCATGTTGTAAATGACATTGTGTGTAAACGAATAGCTGCAGAAAAAAACATTTCCATGTAAGAATATTAATCTGTTCTTGTCAACAAGAACTGTTTTAAACTGTCCCGGTGCAAATTGCTGAAAGATGTAATGAAAGTCGCAGTGAACACGTTCAGTTTTATCAATGTGACATATGTACATGCATGATATGTTATCTGAGAAGCGTTTTCGTGTTTAAGTAGTTTTCCTATTTTAAATTATTATCAGTTGACTTAGGTAGATTGCTTACAGACATCCTGTATTCTATGCTTGATAATCGCAAAGAGCGTATACATGTGTAGCTTCAATTAAAAACGTCTTTAATGAATGCCAACCAGCTTGTAATATTTATTTGGCTTTAGTTAGATTTCAAGCATAATTTATTTACTACTTATTTACATGGGAAATAATACAAGAATCGATGAGAATTAATATTCTGCTCAGCATATTCCACGATGTTAAATTACACAACCATGGTTTAAAATGCTAATTGCAATTAAAGACAAACGTTCTATTAACAAGGATGTCCATCACATGCGTATTGGGATGAATACTGGACCCGATGGCACAAAACATGTCTCAAAGAACACATATACATGAGAATAAACCTAATGTTATTGACACACTGCTGAGCTCCAGACACTGAGCACACATACACACGTTGCCTTGATATGAAGTGGAAATTAGTCTGGCATTTCTTGAAACAAAATGCTTGATAGACATGTAATTCGTCATACACCTTTAGGCTATTCAGAAAACAGAGAAATCCCCATATTTTCTAGAGGCAAACCAAACAGCCTTACACAAACCAAGGTCGAGCATATGGAATATCCATGACTACAGAACCTAGTTCAATGTATGCGGTGTTGAGTCGAAAATATGGTAAGACCTGGAACCAGATCCATGCAAATGTCATTAAGCACAAGTAATAAGAACACCTTATGATCCAATGGAATGTGTTCTTCCCGTCCCCCTTACGGGTGGTTGTCGCCACATATCCATGTTCAACTGGGACAAGTAGAGTAAAGTACATTATCCAAGGGTAGAATGCGGTGCTGGCCAGAAGTGAACTACTCGACACAGCACTGACTGTGGTCATCATTTTGGCAAAATTCTACAAACTAAATAGTTTCATATTAAACATGTTATCTTGTGAAACACTAAACAACTGTATACTGTTTAGAGTATAACACCCAAGACATACAGGGTATTAAAAGTCAATTCAAAGTATATGTGGATAAAAGTCAAACCTGGCTGCTGCCACAACCTACAGCGCCGTATCAAAAGTATTCGCGATTTTGTCAAAATGACGGACGTGGAAGTAACTCGACTCGCAACTTTGAAAGATCATTTCATGAACTAAAAGTCATTGTACTCACATCAACATTTGGTCATATCACCTTTTTGCCGTAAGCAACAA
This sequence comes from Diodora aspera, assembly GCA_031471655.1. Lineage (NCBI taxonomy): Eukaryota > Metazoa > Mollusca > Gastropoda > Lepetellida > Fissurellidae > Diodora > Diodora aspera. Next base: position 6,042 of record JAUELE010155371.1, read on the forward strand.
GAAAGTCTCATTGGAATTGATTTGTATTAATCCTGAATGAAATCTGCCGTCACATTTGTTCAGAAGTCGTAAACGGGTTGCAAGAACTCGGTTTTTTGTTTTTTGTTTGGGGCGATGCATTGCAAGTGCTTTAAATTTTATCCACACATTTTCAATCACATTCAAGTTAGGAAATTGTACCGGTCATGTCATAGTGTGGATATTGTTCTTGGAAATGTATTCTTGTGTCACCCTGGTCCTTTGGACGGGACTTTGTAGATCTATTTTTACGAACAATAAACACGTCTTAAAAAGTTATTTTTGTGTGAAACACATTGAACTGTTACTGGATGGACGTAAGAATCATGGCAAATGTTATAGGCATCCATAATGTCTCACAACAGTTTCCCTTCCGTTTGTTTTTTATAGTGCGTATCAAACTTGCTTCCTCCACACTCGCCCATTTTTCTGGGTCGACCTGTTCGCGGTGCATTTTCTCCGTTTTCAGTTGTTTGATATTTCTTCCACATAGACCAAACTGTGGAGTCTGAACTACTTAATAATGTAGCAATTTCGCAACACTGAACCCAACTTACTTTTGAATCAATGATGATTTGTTTTCACTCTTCGCCCGTTCGCCAGATTTGCGACCAATTATTCACAAACAGTGTTTGACGGCCACCCCGAAGCAGACGACGTGTGACGTCACAATGGCTGCGTCCGTCATCTCGCCAGTTTTTTGTCGACATGTCAAACATTGCTGTGCGTTAAAAATTACCGCGACACCAAGAAAAATAACTGCAAGACATTAATTACGTAGCATCTCTTGCGACACAAAATCGCGAATACTTTTGATACGGCGCTGTACATCGGCATCACGCAAGCGACCAGGATCACCTACATCGGCATCAAGAAACCGACCAGGATCACTGCCATCTATTCTTCTCTGCCTTTCCTGGGTGAACACCATAAAAGATTGGACTTTTGATTTATGCAATGACACTAAATTACAAGGTGCTGGTTTAAGCTTCAAGATCAATGGTATGCATCGAGACTCTATTTAAATAACAGCCCATAGTTGTAACAAGTCGAATTAAGATCCGCCCGAGTTTATACGTCTTCATTGCGTACTATCATTCATTAATGGACATATTTCAAGATATCACTGACACACTGAGCAATATTTGGGCGACGGATGGCTTTGCTGTCTGGGGTTCGGATGTCATAAATAAAGTTAAACGAACATTGGATTGGGAATGCCTACAGTACCAGACACATGCTGTATATCAAGCCATGGCAATAAACTTCACATTTACACCAATGTGTTTGCTTTCTCTAAAAGTAATGTTGGTGGGTGTCCTGTGAGAGGTTTATGTCCCTGTTGATCAAATCGCTCGACAGGAACTAAAGGTACACATAATGTTATTATTTGGCGGTTCGTATGATTTGAGTTTTCTATCTTGATATTGACTGAGCCTTTCAGATCCTAGGCAGACAGATAGACAGATAAAATACAGTGAAATCCGGATAAGCAAAATATTTTCTGTTGTCCCGGCGTGTTGCTTCTTTTTTATCATTATTTTCATACGGATAAGTAAAATCGGTTTAGTAAAAAAATCAGGATAACTAAAATTATTTTCAAGCTCCTTTCAATCAATTAAGTGAGTAAATGCCAATGGATAAGTAAAATACACAAGTAATCATCTCAATTAACACTAACTGATTCAACCAATACCCAGCTCACAGTGTTTACACTACATTAAATTTGTGTCTGTATTGTAATCGTTCGTAAAGACTTTTTAAAAAAGTGCTTCCCAACGTGTCTGTGTACAAACTGACGGGGACAAACCTTCGAACAAGCCCGGTAATTTCATTTATTTTATATCTTCGCTTGTTATTCTGGCTGCTTGGCGGGGTTCGGATAAATAAAATATCGAGTAAGTCAGAAATATTCACGGTCCCTTGAATTTTACCTATCCGGATTTCACTGCATATGAATAATAAAATACACGAATACATAATTAAACGGAATATCTGTTTGAAGCTACACTGCATTATTTCCTGTTTATCGAATATAAAATATTAACCAATATCTTCCCTACCTCGTAATATCAATAGGTCAGTCTATCATAGTAAGCTTATGGCCATAATAACTCTGGTCGATTCATACGCTTTCTGTCACATCCAACACATTATCCAGACATACCTCATTACATGAATATAACCAGAGCTGGCTATGGCAATATTATCAGTCACTGACACTAAGTCAGTGGGGGCATTTGGTGTAACAGACGTGGATGGGTTGGGGCGTGCACAGTTTTCTACTCTTGGAGAGATTGCTGTATCAAAATGTCAGGTCTTTGTTTCTTTACACACACAGGCACAAAGATAATACAAGAAAGAATAAGTACATATGTTCTGCGTATTCTGTGCTACTATGTCCGACTAAATACTAGCAATAAATGTGCAATTCTGATAACTGTTTAATACACTGGACCACAGGGATTCGAACCATTGATTGGTCAGTCGATTTATGAAAAAAATGCAATTGTGTTTTGATAAATTTTCTCATAATTTTCCCCATTTTTTAGCCTAGAAGTACCCAGAAATTAAATTGGTTCGGAGCAATTCGCCCGTTTTATATTGTCGTACTCCTGGGGTTTAATATAATATTGAAAGGGGAACAACATTACCTAGCCAACGGAAACTCCCTTTGAAAAAACACGATAGCCAAGTCATTAGTCAGTATATTTTACAATTTGTATTATTCACTGCTTCCATGTACACTTCTCTTCAAATCAAAACAAACATTCTACGTGGCCTCAAACCCCAGCTGCAGCCCAGAACGCAACGCTAAGACCAAAGTTTCGGGAGCTCGACAAGTTGATATGGTAAAGATTACCATAGTATAGCCACCTATGACAGGCGGGAACTCATACACAAAAACACAACATCAACTCACTTCTCCACAATATTTCACATCGCTCTCAATATACTCCAAAACTCACAGCCACCACTTGCTATCGATGTTACTGTAGGAAATGTTTCACGTGTAAATAAAATAACCTGTGGGTCCTCATATATTTACAAATGTTCATTGTGTGTGCGTTGTCCAATCACGATAGAGGACGTTCTTCCAGTAAACTGTGACGACATACCATTATGACCACAGCGATCGTACTTCCAGTAAACTGTTGTGACATACCATTATGTCCACAGCGGTCGTACTTCCAGTAAACTGTTGCGACATACCATTATGACCACAGAAGACGTACTTCCAGCAACCTGTGACGACATACCATTATGTCCACAGAAGACGTGCTTCCAGTAACCTGTGACGACATACCATCATGACCACAGCGGATGTGCTTCCAGTAAACTGTGACGACATACCATTATGACCATAGCGGACGTACTTCCAGTAATCTGTGACGACATACCATTATGACCACAGCGGACGTACTTCCAGTAACCTCTGGCAACATACAATTCATCAAATCAACATACAAAGACGATAATAATAATCATCAATACGAATACCGAATGTGCGCCTATATCACAAACGAAAATAAATAACAAGTATTAACATTACAGCTCGAGGTAGACCAATTTGCTGTGCCACGATGTACAATGTCATGCAGTCGTCAGTCAATGTTAACTGAACGTACAGACGTTTTCATCTTTTAGTTGAATGGCGCATATGTGATCACTGCGTTGACTGCCAAAACCATTCAAATATTTTACGAGAGGGTATGTGTATCTTCCTTGTAAACAAGGCATTGGCGTTGGGTGCCTAAAAGTAAATTCCTTTTTCAATACTCCAGGTTTAAAGGGACATAAAAGGCAAACCAGCTTTTCCGCTAGTCACACAACAAAGCCAACCGTTACTCAAACGTACAATGTAGCCTTGTGGATATTGACCGATAGATATTGAAGGCGAGATGAAAGGGTTCATCACTTTTAAGTAAAAAGGTTTCATATACACCGCCAGGCATTTGAGAATGAATGCAGTGACGTAGATAATGAACTGATACAACCACATTTCCTAAAGTAACTTGAACTCATTTTTGAAACACATGAAATAGAACAGTTGGCAAATTTCAAAGGCATTTTATAGTGTTAAGAAAGCCATTACAGAAAGCCATAACAGCAATATCTTTTTTATGAGCAACATCAAAATAATTCAATATTTTTCAATGTTTTTTTCCGGTATCATATTTTCTGTATACACACACGAGCACCAGACAAAGATGCTTCAGATGAGTATGTAAATGTCATGAGTAAGACTACAGCACGCCCTCTCGCTGTTGATGTATTGTGTTAGGGTATTCTAGTGGTGAAATATAAAGGAAGTGTTCCTCTGGAAAGGCAGAAGTCGCCCTGAACCCGCTACACTAAGCTGTCCGTAAGTCTTAAGATCGAGATTATAACGTTAAAAGGATATGGTGAAGTCACCATCTTAATGAATTACCATCAACCTAGTGCTCAGATTGCTTTGTAGAACGGGGATCCATCGTTTTCTCACTTGTTGTGGAGCCTTGCATCTGTGGGTGGCCCGGTTCCGGATTCGCAAGAAACTGGCGCCACACCGAAATTTGCGACATAAATTAGATTTACCTTCAGGCGCTGGTGTGGTTTTCGTTTCTTTGGTAGGGGAAAACAAACAAAACCAGGCCAGAACTAACGAATACACTATTGACGAGCTCTGTTCTTAAACGCGGACCTAATATGTTGGAAGAATTTTCGTTTGGCGCCCTTGTCATGATTGCTCGAAAATTTTGAAATATTTATGAACACACTTTTTTTAACCCAGGGTCAGAAAATATTAATATTTAACGGACCTGAAAAATGACAAACATGTTTTGTGTATCAATCGTTGTATGTCCCGGGGGCATATTGTAACGTACATGTGTGTGTACTTTTCCCAACATTGTGTTTTTCTTAAATTTAGCCACGTATCCAGCTTTACCTTTATCCACGTCTCGAAATTATGTCTGGCTGGTTGCACTTTAAAGGCTTGTCAAAGATCTTTATTTAATCGTGTACGAAGCCTAAATATTAGTGTCGTTAAATAACTGTGACTCGGAGTGCATATCGTACATTTGACTAGGAAATCTTTTATAATATTGTTCATTCACAAGACTAAACGTAACGATGTTGTGATGACGATAACCTTTCTTCATGTGTGTTACCCCTCGGCGACCCCTCCTCCCGTTCAGACAACTAGTGTGCTGTGTGAATTCGTGCAATTTTCTCTGTAATTTCACACTTTTTGTTTTTGAAGCGAGCTGTAGGTCTGAAAAGATTAAGTGGTTCTTGACTGTCAGTGAAGTTTCTTTGTAAAAGAAGGACGGTTGCATTAACTTTTTCCCAAAATAGGAAGATAACACGATTACGAGCCTGTTTTGCAAGTAAAGAAGTGCGAGATTGCATTTGCTAAACTTCTTGCTCAGGGGCTACTTGCAATAGTGACATTAGTTTGACGGTGCTGTCAGCCCAAGGCTCTAGCCTGCTCCTCAGGCAGGAAGAATCGCTGGGCGATTTCAGTCCAAAATTGAATTATTTGACAGAATGAGCATCCACAAATGCTTGTGCAGGAAAGTTCATCTCAATTGCCACTTTCAACATCGACATACATTCAGTGGAAACAAGACAACACACAAGACCTGGCGAGGGGATTAGTTTTGACAGTGTTACAAAGTTGGGTGGACACAGCCTATTCCAAGCAGGTTCCTGCTGTTAACTTGATATTCGTATTTAGGTTTCTTGTACACCATTGTAAACCTGTGAGCTTTGGGTAATGCATGCAAGGAATCGTAAACTATTTGAAATGCACGTGTGGTTCAAGAATGGATAGATGGAGTGTAGTGATTATTGTTGGGTCAAGACTCATTTCAGGTCCCAAAGCACAGTGTTTTAGATCTACATTCGATCATTTCTCCCAAAATGATGACACATCTGAAAGATATTTGAGATAGACTATTCACTCATTGATGTTGTTGTGGTTCCGAGCATGAAATAGGGGTTTCGGAATATCGAATAAGGTTTACCTTTGGTTTTGCAAACTACCGATTTGATATGTGGTAATAATGCAGAAACAATGGTTCATATTTTATTTGAGCGATGTGGTGAACTACATGATTTGACACTTTCTCTGTGGCAATTGATTTGTGATGCAGATCCACGCAATTATATTAGATGTATAGGGTTATTGAGTCCATTTGATGTAAGCTCCATCAAATATTTTAGAGGGATATAAAATTAGCAGATTACTATTTAAGCAGTTTTCCCTTGTCCATACCACAGGCGCTCGATGACTGCCAATATCGTATAACACAGAATTATAATTTAGTCATAAAATTTTCTTGCATAAATCAAACGCACAACATCACGAAGTTTCAATAAAAAAAAGCTTCAAAATGCTAAACACATTCTGATAGCGATATATTCCCCACGAGACCAAACTACAGTCTAGCCTTAAAACATTAGATCATTCTAATAAAACAAGGTAACGACACCCAGTCGGTGCATACACATCGACTGGAAACTTTGAAATAAAATATTCTATTTATTTATGCAGTGGCGGTAGCGAGGCTAAACGTACACACATTTATGCAGGTTTAACACACATACCAGCATTGACTTGGCACTTACACATGCTTATACCAGTTGGGTGGAAAATAATAAACGAAACTTCCTGAGGAAACGACACTGATCAGTGCCGGCTAAAGAGACATTGGGTAATGAAGTTATAATGTGCAACAAGCGCTGACACAAGAATTCGGGCGACCTGAGGCATGTCAACCGTTCCCATTTTCTGAATGTCAACATTTGGCAAAAAGTGTGTGAAGATCTGCCCGGAGTCTGACGTTATCGATTTAACCTGAAATGAAGTTAGCAAAGTTACACGAATAATAAATTAAGTACATCTTTTTGTCATTGTTAAGGTGCGATTCAATTACCCCCCTGGAAGCAAGCTTTCTAAAAGCGGAAAAGTCACAGCATAAATACAGCACTAAGATAAAATACATTTCACAAGAACTGCACACGTTAAGCAGTAGAAATTTAAAATGTTTCAAAGTTAGCGCGTTGGTGAGTGTTATATATTGTGTACTATTATGTGAGACTACAGTATATCGATACTACTACAATTCTTTCAAGGAGTCATGTTTCCGTTTGCTGGGTGTCCTGCATCGGTTTCCACTCGCAAGTTGTACAGAAGATTTCTGGGAATTTCATTTAACAACATGCTCCTTATTTTGGCTTAGCAGTACATTTTAGACTGTAAGGTGAATACAAGCTTTAATTAAGACCGCTGAGATATGAGTAATGGAGAATGAAGAAGGACATGAAACGATTATTTTAATAGTAATAAATTGCCTACCATATTAGAAATACTTTCATCTTCGTCCCAGAGCAAGGAATCAATAAGCAAAGCATTGTCCCTGCAATCTAAGAGATGCTATTTGTGTAATTATTAGCAATATACGAAGCAGTCCGCATTATTGCCGACGTTTTTACTCCGTCAGAGAGCAGAACAGATTCCATCATATGTGATATAGTTTTGTATGAAGCTCTGCCGGCACGGCAATTAGGCAACATCTTAAAGGCCCAACCTCAGCGCCACATACCGCATAGCCATATTGTTGAAAGCATATCTAATTTAGGCTCCATTTTGTTGCAATTTAACTAAAGAAGGACCTCAGCCACATTCTTGTATCCTTTGGTTTGAAGCTGAATAAATAAGTACAGTCAGCCTTCGTTAATCCGACACGCACGGTTGCAGACAAAACTGTCGGATTACCGAGGTAAATTCATGTACAAAAATAGAAATTGTTCCCCAAAATATGTGTCGGATTACGAGGGTATCAGATTAGGTGTCTGCACAGGATGTCGACCTTTCAATGTGA
>JAUELE010155482.1:0-13929 GCA_031471655.1 Diodora aspera
TCTCTCTCTCTCTCTCTCTCTCTTTAACTCTCTCTCTCTCTCTCTCTCTCTCTCAGACTCAAAGTTTCATAGCAGATAAAGTAAAAAATACTGTTTCTGTAGGTAATTCCGAGCCGGTATTAAACAATGTCTTGGAATTGATGTGTTCTGAATAACATGGCATTCATCAAAATATCTATTGTCTATTAACTTTGTTCATTAATACTCTCCAGTGATTTGAAAGCTGCAGTACTGATGCCAGGGCACTAATACAATGCCAGACAGATATGAATGGAATTCACGATGTGTATTAGACGAAGGAACTCTGTTAAAACCAATTGTTAGAACCAGCAGTTTTATGTTTACAGATCTCCTGAATACAAAACACAGAAGGCCCCAACGATACACATGCTTGTTCTGTTTGATGTCTGTGTATGATGTTCGCACAGTTTGTCGACAGTTGAGAGGACAGGGACTGAATAATTGTCGTCGTCCCATGGTGACCCTATTTTAACTGTATATCATCGACGTCAGCGCTTGGCATGGATTGGGCAACATCAGAACTGGAGACATGCACAATGGTAGAATGTTGTCTTCACGGATGGAAGTCGAGGTTCCTGATGGACGAGTTTTTTCCATTCCGAAATCCACGGAACATTCTTCGGTAAACCCTCAGAAAAAGGTTTTCTGAATGAAGCCATCTATTTAAAAAGGTAGAAGATAAATCCGTCTGCATCTGCCGGGAATACGGGAATACGGCGTTATTTAATTAGGCATACACTTTTACAATGTATGATTTACAGTTTATGTTATTTATTTAACATAAATAGCACGAGAGGAGCATTGGGAGCATATCTCCAACTTTAGCATACTTAACGGAAGGTCCGTTTAAGGTAGATTACTTTCACACTCTTTAGTTTATGTCATTGATTTCTGTATTGAGTGATAACCAAAGTCAAGACATGACGTCATTGCCCATCTTGGACTTACCTTAACCACAAAACATGTTTGTCTATCACGTAGTATTAGGCACCAACAAAGTTGTTTTTTCAAACTAAGTGGTTCAAACGAAGTCTCTCATCCAAAAGGCACCACCAGAGTTTGCCCTTTAAATGGCCAAGCTGAAATAGAAGCTTTCTGTCTTCGTCTGGACCTCACGTTTCTGTAGCTCTGTGATAAGACTGTGTTTGACTCGATCATCGATATCACTGGCTGTTCAGACTTTAATGAGGTTTGCGTGTGCTCAAGTATGTCTTACATAACTGCAGTGCTGGGAACCTCAGACCTCCTTTAGGAAAGAAATGTTGTCCCTGCAGTTGAACTATAAATAAGTTCTTGTTTTGGGCTATTTTCGAATCGCCAAGAAGGTATTTACATAATTGATTGTAACTGACAACCTCTGGTATTTTACTTTACTCAGCATCAGATCGAAGTTTGTAAACTATTTCCATGGTGATAGGAAAGAATTAGATCTTTTACTCATCCACTTAATTATTCGTCTCTCCATCACACCATCAAGTTTGCCCAATAATCAGTCTACACATTTATCCATTCGTCATATTCATCCACCCAACCATCTGTCCATCCGTCCATCCGTCCATCCACACATTTATGCATCCATCCACCCAGCCATTCGTCCATCCACATATTTATTCATTCATCCATCCACCCATCCGACCATACATCTATCAGTTCGTCTATTCGTCATCATACACATTAAAATTTAAGCATCTGTCCATGCATCTTGTCATTCGTCCTTATGTCCATTTATTCATCAGTCAGTCCGTCCATCCTTCCATCCACACATCTATCCGTCCATCCCTAAATACATTTTCCATGGATGTATCCATGCCCACTAACACGCGCGCACACACACACACACACCCCAACTTGAATCTGATTGATCATAACGAATTAATCCAGCTATTTAGATCATAATATGTATCAATGTGAAACTCCGACGATGTAAAACTCTATCTAACTACAAAATAATAGCGTGAGAGCCGTCACGTCAGACTGCTAATGATGCGATCAAGCGAATCCTCAGAACATTACAGAGGCAGTTGTCAATACGGCAATCAACGGAGATCTGTTTATAGTTGATGAGAAGACAGGGACAATTTAATTCAAAAGACATGTCGGTTTGTAATGAGAAACCATCAGGCTGTTTGGATTGTTCACATAACAGGGTATTTGTTTGGGATAAAAACTCGTGACATTTGGAATTTGAGATAAATAGCTTATTTTAGCTATGCTTGTATTCCACTTTCGTGCGAAATATGCTGCTATCCTGCTCATTTCGACCTTTTGGCTTTCTGCAATTCATCACATATTTATCTTTTGAATTAGGAGGTATCAGAAGGATTTAGTGTTTAATGCTGAAACAAATACTCAAATGGAGATGCATGTCTTCGTTAGTAGTGAGTGCAGAAGCCCGTTGTGGTTATTCGAATGTGCCGGTTTCATTGGAACCTAACATCGCCCGTAATTAATTAATGTTTATGTCTCTGAAAGCTCTCTGTGTCCCTGTGTCTCTGTCTCTGTCTCTGTCTCGCTGTCTGTTTGTTTCTCTGTATGTTTGTCTGTCGCTCTCTCTGTATGAATGAAAGATTGTCAATATTCTACGACCTCCTCCTTAATGATGAATAAACACTTGACCTTGAAACTAAAATTAATTTTTGAAAAATTAACTTTCCTTTCATTCATGTTCAGTCTATAATGTTTCCAAAATTAGACTGTTGCCAAGGTCTTTCATTCGAAAATTTAGACTTAAAACGTTAGACAGATTCAAAGTTCCCATCCCTAATCCGTTAATTCACAACTCACTGTTTTCCATCTTGTAATTATCTTCCATCTACATGTATACTAGGGTCATAAAGCGAAAACTAGTACAAAACCAGCTTCCTTCGAAGTCATTTCTGGTAAAAGGTTTCCCAATATGTCCAGTTGAGGAGAAAAATAAACAGGTTTCCGTCAAAGTAAAGATCTTCGGTGGCCATAAGGAGCCAATCTGCTGCCAAATTGGCATTCAGGTCGCTTATGATTCCGTCATCTTCAAGTGACGTGATTAGGAACAGACAAGTATAAGAAAATACAATGTGGTCCCAAGTCTATGCCCATCAGTGAATGTCACTTAGTTGTCGTTGATCTTGCTGATGAAGTGGCTGGATCTGTCTGGATGGAGCAATCCTGGTCTGTGCTGGCAACAGGGAGGATCGATATGGAAGCAGTAATGCAGGTTGATGCTACGTGAATTTATGTATGACAGTTTCTGAACGGCATGTCACTGGTGTTCAATCTGAGTTCTCGCAAAAAAAGGTTATGGCGTCTAGAATAATGTATCTTGTACTGTTGTGTTGGTTTTTTATCTTAGATTAGTGTAAAAGACTTTTTTCGAATATCCACTGAGGTGAGTTGTGTCGAAGAAGACAAACCAAAACCGTCACCAGCTGAAGCCCTCATCATGTAAAACAGTCACCACCAAAACTATCACCTTCGAAACCATCACAAGTAAAAAATGTCACCATCTGAAAAAGTCACCATCAAAAGCGTCGCCACCATAACCGTCACCACCATAACCACTACCACCAAATCCGTCAGCAGCTGAGACAGTCACCACCAAAACAGTAACCATCTGAAAAAGTCACCATCAAAACCGTGACAACGATGTTAGTTTTGTGCAGAGGTACATCCGACATCCGACATCATTGCATCCGCCATGGTTATTTATAAATGAAAGATCTCAAAAACTGAAATTTGAGTACAGCGGAGTTAAATAACCGAAGACGAGACAATTGTCGAGCACTTTTCTAACTAGCAACGTTGAACAACAAATAGATCGTAGATTACAAATAATTTAACTTGGGTCTCAATGTGTCAAAATAATGCAGTGAAAATACAAAATATAATTCGTTTTTCTACAGTTAATTCACAGCAGGAACTGCGAGAAACGGCGTAAATTGACTTCCTTCAGCAATGCTTGCATAATTCAAAAAATGAAAACAAAACCCACATTATTTTTGTTCATTATCTACTTTTAGTTTTATCTGCCAAAAAGGAAACTCAGTGCATCCATATCTCTTTTCAAATGGAGCCTGAAAACCGTAACTTTTTCATTACAATTTTCGATGACGCACTGAATGTGTTATATATATGATCGAGGAGAATTGAAGATATGAACGTGTGAACGTCAAAACATTACGACAACTATTTATATCAAATATATTGAGTATGCACATTATCTGAATGTCGTCTGCTTGTAACACATGTTTCAGTGAAAGAAGTCATTTATTTGCTGCAAGAAGTCACATTTCAACTTTGTAACCAAGTAAGAGGGTCACGCGACTTGACAGACATGTAGGTCAGGAAATACTGACGAGGTTATCGTTCTTGAAATGAGCTATTGACAACATGTCTGATCTTTCATCAAAATGTCCTCCCAAACATAGGTGTCAGCAGACAGGAAATGAACACACATTATCTTTCTATTTTCTCATACAAATTTCCGTACGTTTGCTTGGAATGCAAGTAGGTTAATGTCTGTTTATCACGTTGTTGATGTCTCTGAACATCTCATCTCAGTAAAGAATCAGCCGTTCATTACAGTGCTGAGCAACACTGCTAAATGTAACGCCTTAATGGTCAGTCTTTCAGCTTTACCATTACAGACATATCAGATAAAAGATACATGTTGCATTTAATGTGTAAAATCAGTCAATTTTTAAAATGACTAACATTTTCAGTAATTTTTTTAATTTTTTAACGAATATGATATATTTCCACAAGAAAGGAAGATTGACTGAAGATGAATGTTTTCTATGTCATCGAGGAACCTACGTTGTCAAATTTCGACAGGTTTAAATTTTTCGACCTAACGTTCTTCGAGACTTACTTGCTGGAAATAAATGTCGCCAATGCAATTTCCTTCGTATTACTTTTCTCAGAAAGATAATTTTCAAAACAATATATAACAAGACGAACACAGCAGTAGCGAACGTTATTTCAAATACGCTCCAAATAAATTTGTGTGGTCGAAATATTAAACCGGTCAAAATTTAAGAACATTTCTCTGTACATACCATGCACATGTGGCCTTTTCCTGAGGATCTACATCAACTGGACTTATATGCAAGATACGAAGTTGTCAGTTCAAGAGAGATTCGTTCATTATTCAGATCTCGTAAAGCCAGCAACAGAAGCAGGTAAATGACTGCTATATCCTCATCGCTATCGTCCCATCCCGAGGGAAACTTGACATATTGGGACTCGGAGAGCAAGGTATTGACATTGTGGTCCAGTTAGGATGACTGCAGTTACTTTGGCTTTAATAAGTAATTAACTAAGCGTCGTAATTCGGATTGTCCATCAATCATGGAAGCTGTTCTATTTATAGTAGTAGTAGTGGTGGCAGTAGTAGTAGTAGTAGTAATAGTAGTAATAGTAGTAGCAGTAGTAGTAGTAGTAGCAGCAGCAGAAGTAGTAGTAGCAGTGGTAGTAGTAGTAGAAGCAGCAGCAGCAGCAGTAGTAGTAGTAGTAGTGTTACTCGTGGTTTGAAACACTGGGATGTTTGAATGGTTTTATATTGCTTCATCACGAAATCTCCTGTGCAGAAAAATATTGCGTTTAACTTTTAAAAGAAGAAACAAAACTTTCACAACTTTCTCCTTATTTCAGACATGTAACAGTGTTCCAGCGAAATTGAAATTTGACAGATATTTCAGTTATTTGTCAACACAAATTTGAATTATTAGTAATAATGTGTATTTATAACATGCTAGTATTCATACACTGAGTGCATGCTCAAAGCGCCACATTAATATTATTACCCCTTAACTTATTTCGCTGGAATACTGTTAGATCTCCGATTGATTTCAGTGCAGGCCTTCTGCAATCTCATAAAGCACAAATATCTCCAATTTGTCTATACTTTCACTGAAAAGTACCATAGTTTCATTTGGTGATGAGATGCGTGCAATGAAGACTTAATAAACGTATTGGTGCATATTATTTTGACATCTGTTGTCAGCGTAAAGAAAATCCCATGGTTGTGACAAATTAAACATTACATCAAACTAACAATAACACAAGACAACCTATTAGGGTAACAATATGTTTGAAGATTTTCGAAATCAAAGCCTGTGTTGCCGTGATAATTTTATTCCGCCCGTTCTGCCGCTTCGGGGTTTCTGTTTGTTATGAAGAGCTTTGGTATATAACAAAAAGTGGAGAAAACTTTTCCAGAGAGTTTTGAGTCTTTTTTTATGAAGTGTATACAACAATGCAACTATGAACATTATTGACCAGAATCATTTAATGTTCATGGCTCATAACATACGTCGCTCCCACCGCCGGATATCCGACAGCAACCATTCTACGTCATCTCTGACACATATATTACAGGTCTGGCATTGGAAATAAACAGAAATTCTTCACTAACCATTGCAAATATCAAAGAATAAACAGGGGGACTCTGAGGGCAGTCATGCGAAATTCTTAAAACATGATATCTGAGGCGTTCAAGGAAGTTTTTTTATATTGAGCACAACATTATTCTGCGGAGAATGATCCTCATTTCACGTACATTTATTCTGACAAAGAAGAGGTCAAGATACTTTTAATGTAAACGCGTACAGGGGCGCCTGAAACTATTTCAGAGTTAAGAGCGCAATGGGCGCCAGGGGATTGGTGTCAGAAGATATTACTGAACCTACAAAGCAGAATAACCAAAAAAAGAAAAACCGAAAAACATTATAATCAATGACAAAGATAAAAATGGGGGAATCACACCCCCGTTCCCCACCCCAGCCCACGTAATTTTATTAGTTTTATCTCCTATTTTCTCTGTTCCTTGCCTCTAAAGATAGCAACAAGATAAACCAATTCCAAATGCCAATTCTAGCTTGTCCATTTTTGCAAATAATTGACAAGAGAGACATCTGAACATGAACCAAAGAGTAAAACCTCTCTTAGAATTCCCAGCACGGCAATTGCTCATTAAAGTTTGGAGATATCATTATTGAACTGAGTCGTCTTTCTCTTGATGGCTATCAATAGGTTCATGCTCTCTCTGAGCACAATCAATACTGCAGTGTCATATTCAATGCTTTTTGATAAGGTGCTACATTTGCAACGTAAAACATGCATACAGCGAATCAATCAGAAATATGGACACTTGGTACCGGATCAAGAAGTGTTCTTCACGCTCGAACACGTATTTTCCCAGTAATCTAAGATGCATTGTGGCCATTGTGAGCGTCTGTGTTTGTGCGTGATGAAATAGAAAGACAAGTCGTCAGCTAAATGTTCGTTGGTCACACGTTAGCAAATAAAACATCAGGCGCAGTAGACTGAAGACTATGGTCTGTGAGTCTTAAATATATACGTTAAGCTTTAAGGCATCTGTTTGTAACAATAGACTGTAGACTGTAGATGCAGCCAGTGTTAAATATTGAAGGTAAGCCGTTTTATAACTGGTCATAGACACTGGAGATTGGTGATATTAGGGTGAGCCAGAAGGGTCGCGCATGAGACAAGTGGACTCTCACATCCAAGGAAATAGTACAAGAACTTCCAATGGACAGACTATATCATCAGAAGATAAAATAGTTTTTTGAAGAATCTCACAATAGCAACGTCTACCCTCGAAATATTCATGTATGTATTTGTAAATATTGCTTAAAGAAAGGCATGTACTGATGTCCAAAAGAAACGATTCTTGGGAACATAATCATTCACTTCACGTACTAAGTCCTTTTTATGTTGAACCTTTGCCTTTTATCGTTGGAATGTTACAGAAATTTGATAGGACATGCAGGAACCTAATGACAATGTTTTTCGTGCGAACTCATTTTTGGCCAAAACTCGAATTAGCTTTAATATGACTGCGACTTGTTCTTAAAGTTGGAGACTTGTGTTGATCACATGAAACTGCGTCATCGCGATCAGGCGCCAATCGTCAGCACTTAAGACTGATCAGGCCGTTCGGCAACCACGTGCACAATAACATTATATTCAATCAAAACAAACAACAGTTCTGTGCGCGCGTGTGTCTCTTTCTCTCTCTTCCCCTTCTCTCTCTCTTTCTGTTTCGCTTACTCTCTCTCTCTCTCTCTTTTTCTCTGTCTCTTTCTCTCTCTTCCTCTCTCACTCTTTATGTTTCGCTTACTCTCTGTCTCTCCTCTTTCTCTCTCACACACACACACATAGACACACATACACACACAATGTTTTATGGTAGGTAAAGTCAAAATACTGCTTCTCCACTTGGATTCCAGCGGTTATTAAACAATGTCTGTGAATTGGTGTGTTCTGAATAACATGGCATTCATAAAAGTATCTATTGTCTATTAACCTTGTTCATTAATACTCTCTAGTGACTTGAAAGCTTCAGTAGAGATGTCAGGGCACTAATAAAATGCCAGACAGATGAGAATGGAATTTACGATGTGTATTAGACCAAAGGAACTCTGTTAAAACCAATTGTTTCACGGTATTTAGAAGTCCCATATGTACAGTTAGAACACGCAGTTTTATGTTTACAGATCTCCTGAATACAAAACACAGAAGGCCCCAACAATGCAAATGCTTGTTCTGTTTGATGTCTGTGTATGATGTTCGCAAAGTTCGTCGACGGTTGAGAGGACAAGGACTGAGTCGTCGTCGCCCCATTGTGGCCCTATTGTGGTCCCATTGTGACGTCATTGCTTGGCGTGAGCTCAGCAGCATCAGAACTAGAGACATGCACAATGGTGAACGTTGTCTTTGCGGATGAAAGTGTCCATTTTGCTGAGGAATGGGTCAGAATTTGGTGTCGACGAACTAACGTTTCATGGACCCATGTGTTTTGGATATTGATCGTTTGAGTGGACCGTCGTTGATGTTGTGGGGTGAAACAAGCTTGGATAGACGAGTTCCTACTGTTATCTTCCAAATTAATTGTCAAGTCTGCTGTAGGGTGCACAACGGTACATCGGTGAAGTGTTGAGACCCATTGTCGTTCCATTGTCTGCCGCTAGATCCGCGTTGATGTTTCAACATCATAACGCACGAACACACTCAACAGTTTCTGGCCAAAAACAACATCCAGACAATGAACTGATCAGCTCTTATTCCAGTCGTAAATCCAATGAAACAATTATTGAAAAACGTATCCGACAAAGACCCGTCCTCACACAAAATCAACTTCAGCTCCGACGAGCGGTGTTGGACATTTGCAATATCATTCCCAGGACCTACATGTATTTGTTCAGGTCTTTGCGAAGCCGTTGTGTTGAGGTGCCAATCCAGGCGGGCACACCAGATACTGAAGTCCTTGACATTGTCTTTGAAAACAATTTTAATTAAGCATACACTTTTACAATGTATAATTTTCAGTTTATGTTATTTATTTCACATAGATAGCACGAGGGGAGCATCGGAAAGCATGTCTCCAACTTTATTTAACTTGAAGGAAGGTTAACTATCGTCAAGACATAACATCATAACATCATTCACCCTCTTGGACTTACCTTAACCTCGAAACATGTTTGTCTATCACGTAGTATTAGGCACCAACAAAATTGCTTTTTCAAACTAAGTGGTTCAAACGAAGTGTTTCATTCAAAAGACACCACTAGGGTTTGCCCTTTAAATGGCCAAGCTGAAAATAGAAGCTTTCTGTCTTCGTCTGGACCTCACGTTTCTGTGGCTCTGTGATAAGACTGTGTTTGACTCGATCATCAATATCACTGACTGTTCAGACTTTAATGAGGTTTGCGTGTGCTCAAGTATGTCTTACACAACTGCAGTGCTGGGAACCTCAGACCTCCTTTAGGTAAAAAATGTTGTCTCTGCAGTTGAACTATAAATAAGTTCCTGTTTTGAGCTATTTTCGAAACGCCAGGACGGTATTTACATCATTGATTATAACTGACAACCTGTTTTACTTAACTCAGCATCAGATCGAAGTTTGCAAACTATACCCTAGGTGATAGGAAAGAATTAGATTAGAATTCGTTTCTCCATCCAACCATCAAGTTTGTCCATCCATCCATCCATTCACACATTTATGCATCCATCCACCCAACCACTCGTCCATCCACAGATTTATTCATTCATCCATCCACCCATCCGACCATACATCTATCAGTTCGTTCATCCATCATCATTCACATTAAAATTTAAGCATCTGTCCATGCATCTTGTCATTCGTCCTTCTGTCCATTTACTCATCAGTCAGTCCGTCCATCCTTCAATCCACACATCTATCCGTCCACCCCTAAATACATTTTCCATGGATGTATCCATGTCCACACACATGCGAGCTCACACACACACATACACACACGCACACAACTTGACTCTAATTAATCATAACGAATTAATCCAGCTGTTTAGATCATAATATGTATCAATCTGAAACTCCGACGAAGTAAAAGTCTATCTAACTACAAACTGATAACGTGAGAGCCGTCACGTCAGACTGCTAATGATGCGATCAAGCGAATCCTCAGGACATTACAGTGGCAGTTATCAATACAGCAATCAACGGAGATCTGTTTGTAGTTTATCAGAAGACAGGTACAATTTAATTCAATGGGCATGTCGTTTTGTAATGAGAAACAATCAGGCTGTTTGGATTGTTCACATAACAGGGTATTTGTTTGAGACAAAAACTCGTGACATTTGGAATTTGAGTAAGGTAGCTTATTTTAGCTATGCTTGTATTCCACTTCCGTGCAAAATAAGCCGCTACCCTGCTCATTTCGACCTTTTGGCATTCTGCAATTCATCACATATGTATCTTTTGAATTAGACGGTATCAAAAGGATTTAGTGTTTAATTCTGAAAGAAATACTGAAATGAAGATGCATGTTTTCATTAGTAGTGAGTGCAGAAGCCATTTGTGGTTATTCTGATGTGTCGGTTTCATTGGAACTTAACACAGCCCGTCATTAACTAATGTATATGTCTCTGTCTCGGTGTGTGTCTCTCTCTGTCTCTGTCTGTCTGTCTATCTGTCTGTCTGTCTCTCTCGTTGTCTGTCTGTCTCACTCTCTCGCTCTCTCTGTCTGTCTGTCTCTCTGTCTGTCGCTCTCTCTGTCTGTCTCCCTCTCTCGCTCCATTAATGCTAATACTCATGTATGCATGAAAGAATGTCAATATTTCATGACCTTTCCTCATGATGAATAAACACTCGACCTTGAAACTAAAAATACCTTTCATACATGTTCAGTCGATAATGTTTTCAAAAATTAGACTGTTGCCAAGGTCTTTCATTCGTAAATTTAGACTTAAAACGTCAAACGGATTCAAAAGTTTCCATCCCTAATGCGTTAATTCACAACTAACTTTTTTCCATCTTGTAATTATCTTCTATCTACATGTATAATGGGGTCATAAAGCGAAAACTACTAGTACAAAACGAGCCTCATTCGAAGTCATTTCTAGAAAGGTGTTCCCAATATGTCCAGTTGAGGAGAAAAATAAACAGGTTTCCGTCAAAGTAAAGATCTCCAGTAGCCATAAGGAGCCAATCTGCTGCCAAATTGGCATTCAGGTCGCTTATGATTCTGTCATCATTCAAGTGACGTGATTAGGAACAGACAAGTATAAGAAAATGCAGTGTGGTCCCAAGTCTATGCCCCATTTGATAATCAGTGAATGTCACTTAGTTGTCGTTGATCTTGCTGATGAAGTGGCTGGATCTGTCTGGATGGAGCAATCACTAGTCTCTGCTGGCACCGGGAGGATCGATATGTAAGCAGTAATGCAGGTTGATGCTACGTGAATTTATGTATGACAGTTTCTGAACGGCATGTCACTAGTGTTCAATCTGAGTTCTCGCAAAAAAAAGATTATGGCGTCTAGAATAATATATCTTGTATTGTTTTGTTGGATCTAAATAGGTATTATTTTAATTCAGCAAGAAATCTTAGATCAGTGTGCCTTTGCGCAGCAAGCCGTACGTCACTTTTGCACGTGCAACTCGCACACCTGGCTGTTCTAAGAGCGACTGGTCCTCCCCAGTACGGAATGGCGAAGAGTGTCAACAAAATGATGATCGTTTGTTAAACAACTTTTTTCTTCTGGGGTCCAAAAATATGAAAACAATCATCAGAGTTGGTCTGTCAATTTTATGTCAATGTGCAACAGTTGGTTTTGTTGCAATTATTAGATTTTGAGTTGGCGAGGAATTCATCGGTCTCAAATGGAATCAAACGGACTGTAGCTGAAAACATCATAATGGAAGCCGTCACAAACTGAAACCATTATCTCCGAAATCGTCATCAAACGAAACCATCTACACTAAAACCGTCACCAACTGAAAAAGTCACAACGCAAACCGTCACCTCCATCACCGTAGTCACCACAGCCATCACATCGAAGTATGTTTTGTGCATGGGTATTTAATTCGAAAAACAGTCTAACATATATTGCAACAATATGATTCACATGAAAACGTTGGACAACAAATGGATCGTAGATTACAAATAATTACACTCAGTCTCAATGTGTCAAATAATGCACAGAAAATGCAAAATATAAATACCAGTTTTATCCGGCAATAAAAGGAAACTCAAGGCATATCTCTTTTCAAATGAAGCCTGAGAACCGTATCTTTTTCATTGCAATTTTCTATGATGCGCTTAATGTGTTTCTTAATCGATGAGAATTGAACGTCAAAAAGTGATGACAACTGCTTCTATCAAATATATTGAGAATGCACATTATCTGAATGTTGTCTGCTTGAAACACTTTTTAAGTTAAATAAGTCATGTATCTGCTGCAAGAAGTCACACTTAAACTGCAGATGAGCCTTAACTTTGTAACCAAGTAAGTGTGGTCACGAGACTTGATAGACATGTAGGTCAGGAAATGCTGACGAGGTTATCGTTCTTGAAATTAGCTATTGACAACATGTCTGATCTTTCATTGGCTTTAACTTCCAAAAGTTGGTGTCAGCAGACGGGAAATGAACATACTTTATCTTTCTATTTTCTCATACGAATTTCCGTAGGTTCCCTTTGAGTGCAAGTAGGTTAATGTCTGTTTATCACGTTGTTGGTGTTTCTGAAAATCTCATCTCAGCAAAAAACCAGTCGTTCATTACAGTATAGAAATTAGTCACGATTTCAGGAAGGCATGGGGACACAAATCACTTAAAAATTAAACTTTCTGCTTACATTTCAGCGTTGAAACTTCGTCATATTGTTCTACGTTTTTATAGCAAAATCTGAAAATCCAAACAATTGACCGAATTAACCGTTGTCGAGCTTCTGCGAGCCGTAGCTCATTATCGGTCCGTGCGAGAAGCGCCTACATTCGGCAAGTGAATCACAAATGACAACTTTCAAATATTTTCATTTTACCAATTGCACACTTCATCCGGACACATAAGTTCCCAGCCGGAAATAAAAGAGTCCATCTTTATTAGAAAATACCATCCATTCCTCAACTCGCAGCAATAAATCTGCACACAATTAGCCCCTACAACCCCTCAGGCATCATACTGCAGTTATATATCAGACATAGATGGATCGAGTTTGAAGAGGATGAAGGGGTCAGAAGTTAATGTTTAACGTGCACATTTCAGATATACTGATTTTTAGTGAACGGGGGATATGTTGCCTAAAGGGAGGGGGAAGATTTTAGTATTTTGGTCCCATGTGAAAGGAGAGAGTTGGGAAGGAGGTTTATGTTTGTTAGTGAATACATGTGTTATTTCAGGGTAAGAGAGAAGGGAAAAGTAGCAGTAATTATTTGTTGCTGATTATTTAGCATTTTGTTTTGCTTTATTTTATTTTATTTAATTATTTTAAAATATTTTGTTCAAAAATAATAATAATGAATTGGGATTTACGTAGGTTTTAGCAGTTAACTGGTTTTTTTATATGAGAAAAGTTGCCAGTGGTGAGTACGATTTGTTTGGTGGGTTAAGTAGATTGTGTATGGTGAGTTGCTGCTGGCCCA
>JAUELE010155593.1:0-13926 GCA_031471655.1 Diodora aspera
TTTCGTTCTGTGTCCACAGGGGGGATGTCTTGGTGTCAACCGCATTAGATTACTCCATATATCAAAATATAATGTTGTTGTTGTTGTTGTTTGTTTGTGTGTGTGTGGGTGTGTGCGTATGTGTGTGTGAGAGAGAGAGAGAGAGAGAGAGAGAGAGAGAGAGAGAGAGATCCAAACGTCTGTGTATTTAATGCATGTCAATTATGAAACTGTCAAGTCTAAAGTACTTATTCCTGTTGATTGTTCTTCCGTGGTCATTGTTGTTGCCACATTAATAACCACAGAAATAACACACGAATACTTACAATACGCCCCAGTTACCTCAGTGAGATTGAGGGCTCGGAGGTGTTTAATTATTATTTTCTAAAGATGACATATGAGTGCCGAATATATTTCTTATGGCATCGACAGTGTAGGAAACTACACTGAAAAAAGATACAACACTCGACTCCAATTATCTCGAACTCCTGTGTCTAGAATGTCATCCATGCCTCAAGCCAAAGTATCATATGGAGAAAGTCGTCAATAGTGGCAGCATGATGTTTGCGTAGACCTACGAACGCTTATGAACATAAATACCTTGTATTGTTTCGAGTAAAATGCGCTTTAGATTCAAGAGTGCTGTAGGATAACCAATGCACCAGGTGCTCCTAATGAACTGACGCCTATTGGTTGCTGGTTGATGTCATTGATCAGATCCGTAATTATTGTATTTTGTCGGGATTACATTTTACAGCAGGAACAGACATATGGAACCTCAAAACATTACTTTTGACACATTCTTGAAAGCTTGTCGCAGGTTTTGCCCCGGAAATTTCTCTAAGACAAAACCGACACGAAACTGTACACTCTGATTGTCAGTGGGTTTTTTTTAAAGGAACCGGAAATTCATTTTTGCGAGTGGTGATTTCCAAAGGATCTTAAATACTCAAGATACTATCCTTCCTGGATAAGACTTATCAGATTAGTTGGTACACCTTGTGTCCCAGAAGGTAAGCATCTGTGAAAGGTCGATGTCACTGGACTATTACATGTGATTTCCATAACCGGCCTGTTTCCTTATGTATGTCACAATAGCTTAGTATATGTGTCCGTTATTTGTTTAGATGTAACACAATAGTCGTTAAGCTTGTACCCTCTAAAACAGAAGTCTCCAAACTACGGGCCGGCCTACAACACCTTCACAAACAAGCAAACAGAGTCAGCAGTATCCCCCGCCATGTGGGTAAAGATAATGATTTGAATGAACTAGCTGATTATTTAGAATATCGCTACAACGTACATGTAGTCGGGGGTGTATAGCGCTCAGCATGTCCGTCCGTATGCCATATGTTTCCCCTCTCATTGCACCTTCAGTAATTTCGGAATCTTATGAAACGTTGCATATGTGATCTGTATGAGGTGTAGATGTTTCTTTTGCATCATGTGCATAATTTATAACGATTTTCTAATCATTGAACTGAGTTTTTGTTCCGCTCATAGCACCTTCAATAGTTGTTGGAATCATATGCGACTTTACACATTTGGTTTGTATGAGGTGTAGATGTGCCTATGGCATCATTGGCATATCTGTGTGATCATCTGCCTAATATAACGCCATCATTATTTGGTTGAATCTAATGAAACTTAACGCATGTGATCTGTAATTGGTGTGCCTTTTCCATCATTTGTATATCTGTGTGACCATTTGCATAATTTATGCAAGTTTTTCTGTTCATTGGAATTGATTCCATAACATCATTGCTAATTGCCGGCATCTTGAAATCTGGTGGGGGGGGGGGGGGGGGGCTATCCACCTGAGCTGTGCTCACTACTTTTCATGCTACAAAAGCACATAGAAAATAGGATGACATATTTGAAAACAATGCCAATCTTACTCCGGAAATCAACTTTATTCAAGTTCAAATTCATTTCCACGGAATCAAATATATTTGTGGTAAAATCAAAACTACACATACTACCTTTCATTTAAAAGTCATGAATGGATCAAGAGATATGACCAAAAACAAATTCAAACAATCCATACACAGAAAACTTGGGCCAGAGAAACTGAAAATTTAAAATTTAAAATAATCCTAAAGAGACAAAGCATCAACTAGATCACAAGCCTACTGTACATGTATACACAGATTTTTGAGAAAGCAGACTGAATGTTTAAGACATTATGGTCTGAATACGAATTTCAACCTATTGAGACAAAGTCAAACTTATTTTGACAATATCCAAGAAAACAAATAATAATATTAAAGTCCGTAGTAGTGAAAGGCATAAGAAAATTATTAGTCTAAAGTACACGCAGAGTACCACAAACAATCGTTAATATGGTTTATAATAATTGTCCAAAATCAAAACATATCATGGAAAAAGTAGTGTAAATCAAACGTGTTGCCAAGGCAACTGAAAATTAAGAAAATAACCTAGTAGTGAAAGGCACAACTAGGCCGCTAACCTGAAGAAATGTGAAGCGGTTCAGTGGTTTTAGTCCAGAAACTATCCTTGTCCTATGTTTGAAACTAAGTGGAATTTATATTTTCCCGAAAACGTTAAAAAATACAAATTTTTAGATAATTCTAAAAAGCAACAGCAACATCTAGACCACTCGCTTGATGCACACGCAACGTTTTCCGAAAAAATATTGAAAGGTTTAAGAGATATGAATCGGAGGGCCGAAGAGAGAACTGACAACATCCATTCCGACATTCCCACCCACTTCGTGGCGGGGGATAATAATGCAACTATTATGTCCGAGCATTTGCCAGTGTGTGACATGTTCACTCATAACATATCATTTCTAAATATAAGCACGGTATTCTTTCTTTGCAATTGTCACAATGCTTTTTAGTGAAACGTATCATGCTCAGTACAATACAGATCCAAATAAACCTTGTTGAAATTATATTCATTTGTTTATAAACCGATTCTTTCTCCGGCCTGCCAACATGCTTAAAATACTGAAAGGTTTTCAGACCCCTTCTCTTGCACATTCATAATCTATTCTTTCTGTACTCCCTCCCTGTGAACGACCATTATCTTCCTGGAACATGTGTGTCACGTGTGGATTGGCGTGAATGGACGGCATCAGAGTGTCCCGTATAATGCCACGTCCATATTTGTCACTAGTCATCGTTCCCCTTACCAACTTGATATCCACTTGCTGGTTATACGTCAAGGCTGGCCACACCATCACTGAGCAACCACTGCCTGCCACTGTCGGGAAAACATTTTGAGGGAGGAGTTCTGTATTGAGGAGACGTCGCAACCGTAAACGGCCATCAGCGACATAAAGGTTGTACCTGAAATCATCACACCAGATGACACGGCGCCATGTCCGGAGATTCCACTTCTGCCGCTCCTGAACCCACACAAGACGATTACGACCATGGATAGCGGTCAACCTGGGTCTCTTCAAAGGTCTGCGAGCCCTCAGCCCGCTAGCAAGTAGGGGCTTGTTGACCATTTCTCGTGATACAGGCACGCCGGTTAACTGTATCCACCGCTGACGTTGCCGATTCGCAGACAGGAATGGATTTTGCCGCGCCACCTGCAGTACCCGACGGTCTGCTCTGTCGATGGTCTTCTTATTTTCGACCTTGGCCTTGCAGCACCTTCACATTGCCGGTCTGATTGTGTTTCTTCAACAACCTGAAGACATGATGTAATCGGGCGGCAATCTGCCGCAACGACTATCCAGCTTTTCTCATACCAACAATTTGCCATTTGTCGCCTTCAGACAGATGGTTTCGAGCCATTAGCAATGAAAATATCGATATTTAAAGACGCCCGATCAAACTGATTTTAGCAATGATACACGGTGCATGAAAATAACCACGTGACATGCACTGTCAATGTGTTGCACGTGCGCGTTATGATGGTCATAAAGTCAACAAATCATTGTTCATTTTAAAAATAATTTAGTGATGTTTAAATAATGTAACTGCACTGAAACATTCTCTATCAAATTTGGTGTTGCTTCAATTTTTACCTTCAGTATATTTTTTGTGAGTTTCATCTCTCAAAATGGCCGAAAGCGTCATTTGCCTACATAACTGAGACCTTTGCTCGGTGAAAGGGACTAATAAATATCCAATTAATGATCCAAGGTGTGATTTGTCAGTCATTACCGTGCCGTGTACGTGTGGATACATTGATTAATATACTGGTGATTGGATCATTTACTAGAACATTGATATATTTGCACATTTCAACAAGTACCTAGTCAACTTGTATCTTGTAACTGGTTTCATCGAAATAGTGTAACGATCTGATGGTTTCAAGTAGCTTGAACATTAATTATAAATACTGAAGCATCTGTCTGATTAGTTTCCATTAACCGAGATAACACATTGATTACAATATACATGTAATGTCTTCATGTAAACTTTCGAGGTGAGGACCAAAATGTTGGTTTAGTCTATATTGATATTAATTGCATTTATCAGAGTTTAGCAGGATCGAAATTTGATTGGTTAGATCAGGAAATTCATCATAATAGAGTAAGTGACCAAACAATATCAGGTTTGGTATTTAAGACGAAAGGCAACATTTAAATGGTTCGTGTATGCTTTTAACCTTCTGTAAATCTTGTTAAACATGTAAAACCATAGGGCACATCTATATACTCCTGGAGTATGTGTGGTCATGTGGCCAGATTTTAGATTTGCTTACGTGAGAAAATTAAAATCGTGTCCTAGGAAATGTGTGACAAATTTTGATTTCATAACTCCTAAATATAGTAAAATAATTGCATCATTGTCATTCGTGTCTAGACAGTCGTCTTGAAATTACACAGTTCAGTCTTCTTATACATGTACACTACTGTTGGTAAACATGCCTCCCAAAAGGTGCTCTGCTGATGGCAAAAAGTCTACTCGTGGCTTGTCAGGGGCGGGTAATGAGACAGAATGTCTTTTATCTATCTGGAATGAACAAAGAGTCGAAGACCAGCTTGAAGATCTCCAAAAGCCAAAAGGAGCTATATACACAATGGTGCAAAATACGAATACACACTTTGAGAAGGAACTTTTGTCATTGCAAGAAAAAT
This sequence comes from Diodora aspera, assembly GCA_031471655.1. Taxonomy (NCBI): domain Eukaryota; kingdom Metazoa; phylum Mollusca; class Gastropoda; order Lepetellida; family Fissurellidae; genus Diodora; species Diodora aspera. Next base: position 5,042 of record JAUELE010155593.1, read on the forward strand.
ATTAGGATAGGGGAAAGGCACGACAACTTTTTACAGCAAACTCAATGCGAATTATTAGGGCCGAGACCGGCGACTTCGTTTGTAAAAGAGCATGGGCAGAGGACAGCGTTTAGATCATGATGATGAAAGTGGTGATAGTGTCGAAACAGATGCTACTATTCATGACACGGAAGATCAGAATGTAGGAGAACCTGCCACAAGTGATGGTGAAACTGATGCCACTGATTGTGTTTAAGCAGAAGTGAACACAGATGACTCAAATGTTGATTGAACCAAGAATGATATAAAAAATGTTGATGAAGAAAGGGCGGGAGAAACAGATAAAAATGAACAAAAGATGAAGACAACAAAGTCAGAAAAAAAGAATAAAGAGCACAAGATTGGAAACAGCACTTGGAACAATCATGAAAGAATATTCAGGAAACAATAGTAACTTGAAACATCCTTGATATCATTAGAAGAGAAGAAGGTGGATGTTGAAATAAACAAACTAGAGCTAGAGAAAATTAGAATTTGAAAAATGACAGAAAAGAGAAGAAACAGATCATCAATTTCGCATGATGCAGATCTTTGGTCGAGTCAACCCACCTCCACCCCAGAATCACCAGAGTCGTGTGATGATTCAGGACATTCCTCCTTCCAGCTTTCAGTTTGTTTCGTTTATAAAACAATTGTGATGGTGCCTCGGGTTAGACTAGCGTCGCTTGGCTCAAACCACCATCAATAAAAGGTAAAGCAAGGGGATTTAAATTCAATAAGCAAGTTTATTAAACATGAAACTATGAGTCAATAATTTCAAGCCGGCAATCACGGGTAGAACGCTACCTCAACTAAATACGGCCTCGGCCATCCATAGACGCATACTAGAACTACTCAAACAGATAGGTGCGCCGATTACGTCACAATGACGTCATAGCTCCAAGCATATTAATACATAAACATAAAGGATGGACACATACGAACCAAGGGACAAAGGGGTTTACACCGGGACCCGGGAAACCTACCGGAGGGTCCGTACCAGGAGCAGAATTTCCAAGATGGCGGAAGCGGTGGTCGACCCTTTAGTATTCGCTGTCGGCGCCGAAGTATTACGTACTCATTCGAGGTCCTGAAGCCAAGCGCTGAGAGCTGGCTAACAACCCATTATATAGGGAAATTGGAGGTCACGTGGGCACACCTAAATCACAGAAATCATGAATCACACGAGAACTAGTCGAATCACAGGAAAAGATTGTATTTCGGGGGAAAGACCCTTCCGCCGCCACACCCTCCCCATTGAAAAAAGGTTTTCCTCAAAGAAAACTTTAATAAAATCAAATGTGGCGGAAAATATTTACAACTTGACAAATCCTCAAGGATGTTCAATTATGTGTTTTTATTTCGTGCATCAAAGGACTTGGTATAATAACAATCTCATTCTTAACGATTTAATTTCCTTTGACGAAAAAATCTGACCTTGTTATGTTTCATTATTTAAAGGCGTTTTAAGAGTTTTTCGCTTTTGAATGTTCCACAATATGTTAAACAAATGAAAACAAATAAATGAGTGAAAATCAGTATATATAGAGATTAATACCCGAGCGGTAGTGACATATTGATGTTACGACACGAGTGGGCGAATTTGTTATATCTGATATACACACATTCGCCCACGAGTGTCGTAACACCAATATGTCACTACCGCGAGTGTATTAATTTCTTTATTATCCATACAAACTACTAAAAACAATATTTACGGTCCTTTCAGGGATACATTTCACATCTGCCTGTCAACAGTCGTCACGTGCCTAGAAGCCTAGAAGCTCTCTGATTGGTCATGCGTCATGGATCTGACCAATCAGAGGGCTTCTAGGCTTTATAAACTCAGTGCGAAAATATCAATTTTTAATTACCGGCGTATCTTGAACCGTATGGATAATAATGTTGTTTATGCAACTGTTGCCGAACATATTTTATGATCATAAAATTACTGGTGCGAATAGTTCCCGGGAAACAGTTTGAGCAGATAACAGAATCTAGAGACATCATCTCTCAGTTCCTTTGCACAGAAAACAGCTTCATCTTCATCAACCATCTCGTCTCCATCTTCCTCCTGATCAGCGTCATCAATTTCCCCAGCCAAGTAGTTTTCATGACGCATTTCACAGGTATTCTCGATTGTCATCCGTGTACGACTGAGTCTGTATTTGTAGTACCTCTGGGATTCCGAGAGATTATCAATGTGCGTGTATGGCCCGAGAAGCCAAGGCTTCAGTGGGTAGGCTGCATCAGCCAAGATCAAAGCTGACATTGATACTTTCTTGTCAGGCAGTGTCAACTGTTTGGGCCACAAGCCGTTTGCTTCCCCTTTGTAGGAGAGTCTTAAGTTCCCAAAGTCTCTGGCATTGTGTACTCTACCTGGCCATCCCACGTTGATGTCAGTAAAGATGTACCTGTAGTCACACAATGCTTGCAATATAATGGAGTAGTAACCCTTTCTATTCAAGTAATCACCGTGTGCAACTGGTGGAGCTATGATGGGGATGTGGGTTGAATCAAGGGCGCCTTGATCCTGGTCACCATCCATTAGGTTCTTCAGCTCATCATTCTTTGGCAAATTGACATAATTTCGCAACATATTTTCAGTGATAGCATTGCAGATCTTATGTACACATTTGTGCACTGTTGATACACCAATCCCGAATAGGTTGCCAATAGTTCTATATTCTGCAGAGGATGTCAACCAATAAATGGTTATTGCTACCTTGTGAACGAGCTCCAGAGGATATATTGTTGCAGTTCTCCACAAAGAAAATAAAATGTTTCTCTTGTCATGCGGAAATTTGCAATCCACAGGACCCTCTGACAACTTCACTCCACCAGTGTATAGAAGGTTCTCTCTTCCACACACTCTTATGCTGACACAATCCAAGAACTAGTTGCTGAAAAACTAGGGAAAGTCTATCCTTCGCCTCTGTGTGACTAGCCTGCTCAAATGATTGTGAATTCAAAGATGTTATATTTATGCACAGGTTTACTCCTACCAATGAAAACGTCTTGTGAACGCAATGTAAATATACTTTTACTTATGTATGTACATTTACTCATGTAAGTAAAAGTGTCCATGGGAATGAGGCTTAATACCACGCATTTCTTTTTATTTTCAGGTTCCAGCAATGAATTGGACAAACGCCACACAAGATATCCTAGACAGTGTGACCACTGGTGAGATTGTATATTACATTTTTCAGATGATCCTTGCATTCTCTATCATCGTAGTGAACGCAGGAGTTGTGTATACCCTGATAATTACAGAGAGTCTACACTCCCCTACAAACTGGATCTTTGGGAGCCAGGCGATGGCGGACATAATGCTGGGGATGATTCGGCCTTATCAAGGACTCCTGGAAATAGGGGTATCCCGTCTTGCAAACGCTTGTATCGCAGCTTCGAGTCTCTCCGTCGCAACCGGAAGTATCTCCATGGAACATCTGACCTTGGTCAGTCTTGACCGGTACATTATGATAACTCAGCCCTTGCGTTATAATAACCTAATTACACTCAGACGAATGCAATTTGCAACAACCATAATATGGATCGTTATCATTCTCATGTCGAGTTTTTCAATAATGGGCGTCAGACGACCTGACTTCACAGATGATTCCTACTGTAGTGCCGACACCTTTATGCCGCTGTGGTACCTACTCCTAATGATTGGGGTCACGTTCATCATTCCATGCAACATTCTCATATTGGCGTATTACAAGATTTTTAAGATCGCTTATAACCATAACAAACAGATTGCTCAAGAACGACAAAGTAACTCCGACGCCACATCGGATTTAAAACTAGGTTTGCGTTCGGCCAAATTGTTTGCAACTTTAGCTGGAGTCTTCTTGGTGTGCTGGACTCCCTACTTCATTGTACGAATAATACATGTAGTGTCGGGTGTCACTCCAACTTCTGTCAAATGGGATTACGTGTCAGTGAACTTTGGGGTTCTGAACTCTCTGGTCAATCCTCTACTTTACGCCTTCAGACAACCTGATATCAGAAGAGAAATTGCCAAACGGTTACCATGTTTTCGAAGGAACGCGTCTCAGGAACGTAGACCGACTCAGATAGTGGCGAGTATACAGACTCAGTCAACTGCAACATACTGATTTTAAATGAATCTGTAAGTTTAAGGTGCATGCACTGAGTAACTGTTTTAGAGGTTAAGAATAAAACAATCCTGTAATGTTCATCAGATTATATTTTTACCATATTTAATCAAATGCTGCGTTTTATTAATTCGGTTTACATGTCTGCATATTATCTAATATATTAATAACCAAGCGGAAAGTCAACAGAAACTTTTTCATAGTTGTAAATCAATCTCGTTTAACCATTACAAAAATCTGTATTTCATCCAATGAATTCAGAGAGTACAGTATGAATTATTTACATATAAAACAGAGTAGATGACAAATCAATTGTTAGATATACATGTACATGTAAAGGTACAATACAGATTGGAGATTCAACGAACTGACGTCCTTAGTGGAAAGTCTTCGACAACCTGCTTCCACCTAACACAGTCTTGTGATATAATCAGTTCGTCAAAACGTTTCTCAAACAGTTTGCTTCGTTTTGGGTGTGATGGGGTGGAGCTTCATGGCCAATATGCAGAGCACACGGAAAATCCATCAAATCACATTAAATTAATAGCGTGTGTAGCCCTGTAGCCCAACGTACCAAAACTCTCAGACGCATAGAAACATAGACAGTCATCTGGTGAGGTAACATGGAATCCCCTCGACATTCATCTTTGTGGATTATTAGTTCGTGTCGGTTGGCTAGTGTGTGGTTCTTGTTAAGTATGATGATCCTTGACATCCTGAAAGTATTCTATGGAGGACATATCTCAGGAGATAAAGGCCATGGCAACACTTTGACCTTTTGCACCCCCTGTAAACTGATACGTTGGAACATGATTCATGGACGGACACCGGCATACTTCCGGGACAGCGAAAAGCGCCAAAACTGCATGCGGTCACGTAAACAAGGCTTTGCAACGTTATTAATGAGGGATGTGCAGATATTAGTGAATAATATGTTAGCTAAGATATCCAAGAACAACAATGTACAGATTTCGGGATGAATTACATATTTACACATGAACGACGTTTCTCAATCATATAAACAAGTGTAATTAATGGTCTTCCCAAACGGAGACCGGATCACTTGAAGTCACACATGCGACGCCAAACAGGAGATTAATTTTCTTGTAAGGATTGTTTGTCTCAGAAAGTATTTTGATATATCTCGTCCAAAGAATCATGGTTGTGTGGCCAGAACGAAGTCAGTTATCACACTATGTATTAGGCCACCGCCGGACGTTTCAGCACTACTAACAATTTAACATCCTGGTTCATCCTGGTTTCTTTGATTTTAACATACGCAACACAAACAGAAACCAAGATGAATCCGTAACAGTTTCTGCCACCGCGACGATGAATCCGTAACACGTGATGGATAAATCTGTATCATTTGATTCACACAGGGGGTGTACAAATATGGTTACCATGAGGAAACTAACTTTCTGTGAAAACTCATTTTTGATACACTAGCAGCATATACAATTACAGAAAGATTGCATTCATACTTATTTCGCTAATACCACTATTTTCACGGAAAATATCCAATAAGTTTCAAATCATGACACAAAAATACAGAACATTTTGTTGCAGTTCATTTTTTTCTCGATGCATAGATGATCTACACTTTAATGATTGGTATAAAATAACCCCCAATTATTCTGTTCATGTCATATCTATTATCCAAAGACACACTGTCATTGCTGTGCTGTCGTTTAAGACATTAAGACTAACACCAGTGTCATGTACATGTATTGTGAGCATAGCTGTGATTGGACGCAGGATAAATTGATTTGATTGGTCGACCCTTTTCGTTTCTTTTTAAACTAGTTTTCTATTGCACTTAATTTGCTAATAAGTTAAGCACTATTATTACTAAAATGCATAGAATTATCTATAAACGGACCGTCCTTTATCTGAAAATCCGAAGGCACTAGGGTGATAACGCCCTCAGATCGGAGGGCATTATCACCGTTGTCTAGCAACATGGCTAGTTTGCATATTTTGAAAGATGTCAACAAACACGGCGTCGGACAACGTTTACGCTTCGAATGCGTTGAGAATGACTAAATGGATCTGTGTATTAAAATTTTGTTTTTACCCGGGCATTCAATGTCAGAAAACAATGCTCAATATGTTTGTCCAATCGACGTACCCCCAGTGTCCTGTATTTATATGGAATTTGAAGACACAACCGTGATCCAGCGACTGGAAAAAAACGCCGCCTATGAGGGGCAAGTTCAGTGATGTCATCGCTTACAAGTAAAATGACGTCATGTAGTACGTCACTGAGCATTTAGTTTGAAAGCCAATATGTACATGTTTAGGTCACTATGACCATCACTCAGTTTGTTTGTGAAATAAACTGTTGTAAACTCTTTTCCCGAGTTAATAAGTCCGGTTTTTTAAAAATTCTATGCATTTTAGCAACAATAACGATAACGTCGTTTTTGAGGGCATTATTATTTACAGGAACCTTCGGTCTAGTCAACTGCCCTCCTTCATCGGGCAGTTAATAACTTCAAGGAAGCGATTCTGGCGTCAATAAATCTTAAATATTTTAGGCTTGAACTGCTAAAGGCTTCTGGGATACGGCCCTCCAAACATTAGGGACCATGTCGACTTTTTGCACTCTCAAATCCCAATCGTTAATTTTGGGCTGTTTTGAAGGTCAATATCTTGAAAAATAATCAGAGTTTGGTGGTGAAAATTGCTACCCTGTGTAATTTGCGCACAGGCTTTTTGACATCATAACTCATCCGCCTCTTCTCATTTTTCAATGGCTGGTCTCTCAAATATAAATCGTTTAAACGGTGGAAATCAAATATTCTATTTTCAAGGAGCTCCTGTCAGCCCAGGATCATTTACAGTGGGTTTCTGCTGCTAGATTTCTTTTCTTAATTGGAGTTGGGAGCCTCTGAAAAGGGTTTCGACTGGAAAAAGGGATAATTTGGGCTGGCAAGTCCACCATGTGGGCAGTTACTAATGTGAATGAAAATTTTCCTGTATTATTGTACATATCTTACCTTTATGTGTTCCAAATTGTAACTTGTTTTCACATCTCCTTCACTGTTAAATAATTTTCTTCAAATGTTTGCCTATTTTGCATAAATGCCCCTTTTTCCCTTTTGTTCTACTGGATCAAACGTCCCCAGGTTAAAATATAGACATGTTTATTCATGGTATTATTTCGCTTGCACAGAATGTGAATTTGCTCAGAAATGGCAATCACCAGTGTCTTTATGATCAAGAAACCCAGCAGCAAACATCCACTGTAAATGATCCAGAGCCGACAGGAGCTTCTTGAATTTGATTTTTTTATTTCTACCCATGAAACAATTCATATTTGAGAGACCAGCAACTCAAAAATGAGAAGAGATGGGTCAATTGTGATGTCACATTGTAAACGCCTGTGTGCAAATTACCCAGGGTAGCAATTTCCACCACCAAATTCTGATTCGTTTTCAAGATACTGGCCTTCATAACTGCCTAAAATTAACGTTTCGGATTTGTGAGTGCCAAAAGTGGACATGGTCCCCTATGTTTGGAGAACCCTTAGTAATTCAAGCCTTAAATTTTGGATGTGTTATTTATTGTATGTGTAGATGTACTTCCACAATTTTTTCAGAAGTTTCCGAGTCTGTCGCCATGGGACCTCTGGTTGAGATCATATGGAATGACCCAGCAGCCCTTCGCACCAATGTCTTTACTTCAGTGTCTTCCATGTCCCTCTCTCTGAACAAGTCTCCATATACACTGGGTAAAGTGGAAGAAACATCCAAAGATTCTGGTCGCGGGCTGTCTGGCGGATGAAATAAAAAACGGATGAGTATGTCCTCTCTGTATCGTCCGGTAATAGTTCAAATACAAGAGGATACAATCATGTGCCCATGAATTTCAGCGAATACGGTGTAAATCTGGTCAAAGAGCTTCGGAGCAGTGAAGAAAGTTCCATCACTATATATTACGTTTGCGTTGCATAGGTTTTCGATGTTGGATGCAGCAAAGTGTTGTCATTAATGCGGTGAAGGAATTGGTCTCCGCCTTGAGTCTGGGCTCATTTTTCTTTAAGGTTGATGTCAGGTCGGGAATCCGGCAGTTGTGTGATGGTGTTGTGTCTCTGTCTGTATAGCATCGACTTCACAGAGTGCAACGAGGGGATGTGGGGCAACACGTTTTCGTCTAATGGCTGTCAAACTTTGTTAACTTTTAAAAAACCTTTAATTAAAATAAATTACTTCTCTCACCTTGGGCTCTTTTAATCAGTTAAGCTTTAAATGAAGCAATTTCCATTTCGAGTGGTATGGCTGGATGGGTGTGAGTATCACTCTTAACGGCAAACAACACCCCACCTTCCGTAGAGAGGCGATCAGTGCACTGCTTAATAGCACAAGTCCAGTATTTCTTTTCCCCACGAGTATTTCGACATCTAAATCTATATCAACCAAAAAAAAGTTGTTGTCCGTCTCTCAATGTATCAATCACCGTTACATGTACCTGTGCGTTTGCCATGATTCTGGCCTATTCTTGGACTTTGGCTTCAATGTATAGGTACAGTTACTAACAAGATGAACTCAAAGTCAGCTTATGTTTTTATTGTTTGTTTTTAAATAATCTCGATTATATACTGACGTCCAAAAGAAAGTATTCCACATGATTTCAATTATTTTCCCTTACGCCTTTATGCCAAAGTTGATCAAAAGGATGCATGGATTTCGGTGAGTGTAATTTGATTGACATCATCTCATTGATAAACCTTCCAAGTCT